>CABHPH010160602.1:0-21591 GCA_902168325.1 Peromyscus nudipes | reverse complement strand
TTTTTATCTCTCTCTCTCTCTCTCTCTCTCTCTCTCTCTGTGTGTGTGTGTGTGTGTGTGTGTGTGTGCTGAAACTTCAGCTTCTAGAAGATTCCTATTCAAAGACTAGAGCCCCACAAAGTTAAGGCTCTTATATATTTTGGACTTTTTGTTTTTTGTTTTGTCTCTTGTATGTGGTGACATACCATCTTGACTGGGTACTTAAAACTACAAGGCTTTAATATTTGAAGGACTGGGAAGGGAGGAGAAGGAAGGTGCGAGAGAGGTGTGGTGAAATGGTAGACACTCAAGGACACTGACTGATCAGGCCATCAGACTGTTTCCTATTTTTTTCCCTCCACTTGTTGGGGCACCTACCACAAACCAACTCCTTCAAGTTTTCTTCTGACACCCAAAAACATGCCTCAGCTAGGGGTGGGATTTTGTGCCTCGTGCCCCTCTGTGCTGGAGTTTTGACTGGCTGGCTCTTGGGCAGGCCATAGCCACTGTGAGTTTGTGAGTGCAACAGCAATGAATCTCTGCAGTAACCACTACCCACTGCTAAAAGGAGCTTATCTGACCAAGGTTGAGAGCAACGCAGACCAATGCACATAAACAATATTTAGAAGACAATTCAACATGACTATTTGCAAAGCAACAATAATAGGCTCACCTGCCCATAGAGTCTATTACCTCCCCAGCCATGGGCTTCTGACCAAATTTACAGTACCAGGCATAAATTCCCTCCTGTGGAGCAGGTCTTAAATCCAACCATCATGCAGAGTCCAGTACTGGGTAAAATCATTGATGTATTTTCTCTCCCAGTGACCTGTGCAGCACCTTTTAGCACTGTGAAAGCTAGCTAGCAGGGGGGATGTTTCCTAGTCAGTTCGCTTGATTTCTGTATGTCCTACAACCAAAGTGTGTGGTATCTTCAGCAACAGGACCTTACCATCTACTTCTGGTGAGTAACCGAGAATAATAGCAATGGTCTGGTTGTTCTGTGGGCCTCTGGGTTACTGGCTCATTTTAAGTTTTGAAGAAAAGACGTGTGAAGGTTTTGCCTGAATGTATGTATGTGCACTGTGTGCATGCATGGTGCCCTCGGAGGCCAGATGAGGGTGCCAGATACCTCAGAAATGGAGTTAAGGAAAGTTGTAAGCTGCCATGTGTGAACTGGAAACGAAACTTGGGTCCTCTGCAAGAAAAGTAAATGCTGAGATATTTCTCCAGTCCTAGTACTGACTTATTTTAAACAGAATTCCCTAATGTTGCACAATACAGTGATCCTGCTCAGAAATCCTTTCCAGTGTTTCCAACACGTAAATGAGCTCACTTAACATTGATTTGAAGCTTGTTTTAGCTTGACTTCCTATATTGTAAAAGGCAAAAGCCCAAGAGCTAAGTCTCTCAGACTTCTTTTTACCTGGGATTACTTGTATAACCTAGATACCACCAAAGAGATGCTATAGCCCTAGACTTGGGTGTAAAATTGGGCAACAGGAGATGGCATATTTTCTGACTATAGTAGTGGAAGTGTCCAGTTCTTCTGGTACATGTAGAGAAGTTTCTAACATCTGGTCTCTAGTATCTTGGCTGCCAATAGAAAGCAAATGGTTCCTATAAGATATTCCTATAACATGGCTTGGCATTCCTCTGATCTTTCTTGACATTGGCTGTGTTGTTTAGAATAGGAAGCGTTGAAGTCTGGTCTCTGGTTCTCTTGGAAGCTGTATAAACTAAGACCTTTTAACAAATCCCTTTTTACTTAAGCTGTCTAGAGTGGATTCTATCGTCTACAACTAAGATTCTGTTATGTCCAGTGAAGTAAACACAGAATGGAACACAGTGGAGAGGAATCTCTGCTACTCTGAATTGTAAAGGGCCCAAAGCTTACCTACATTTTACAAATTTCCTTGACAGCTAAGTTAATTAGATTCAGCATCAACATAACTAAATACAGATAAAAACACTGAAGCAGGGACAGGCAAGATGGTTCAGCAGGTAACAAGCTTGATGACCTTTGATTCCTGAGGCCCACATAGTAGGAGAGAACTGACTCCCAGAAGTTGTCCTCTGATCTCCATGAGCATGTGGCACCCACATTAAAGAAATAAAACTTTAAATAGCAACAACAGTAAATAAAGGTTATTAACTTCCTGCTTTCTGGGTGAAATTCTCTTTCCACCTTTTCTCATGCAGTACTTTTAATACCTTTATACACTATTTCTAGCATTACAATTTTCTGTCTGGAATCGTTGTAATGGGTTGCTTTCTTGGCAAGACACAGGTTCACAAGTCAATTCCTCCTTTAGTAGGAAAGAAACTATCATTTATTTATTGGTCCTCACTGAATAGCTGATGAAGTCAATTCAAATGCTTTCAACTGATCTTTAGTCCCTTATCCATAATCCTGAGCCCGGTGTGGACTTCATCTGAAATCCTCAAACCACCTCTACTGCATCCTTGACTGCTTGGAGTCCCTGCAGACCTGCATTTCCCATGTGTATGACCACCCTGTCTGCACTACAAAATCAACTGTCTTCCACCTTGGCATACCTCACAGTGGATTGCCTGTGCCCTCCTAACCGGAAGCCCCAGAAGGCCGGGTACAGACACGGCTGACTCTTGACTGCTCGCACACTTGACACCAAGCAGATGCTTAAGGAATGTAATAGCACCCGTGGCAGAAAATCACAGACAGAAGTGAGCTGCTCTGCCCAGCCCCGGGTACCAGGGCTCAGGTGGGATCTTCTTTGTACATAACGTGTTAGTGTGTGCAAGTGCATGCAGAATAGGAGCTCAGAGGCAGGCTGAGCCCCACCCTGGAGAAGGACCTGGGACATAGAGATGGCAGGAATATCAGGCACCAGGAAGCTTTAATAAGGCTGAGCACCTCTTCTTCTACCCTGTCCCTCCCTCCTCCCCCTCATGTCCTCCTCCCTCAGTTCCGGACAGGTCCAGCCTGTCCAAGGATGTGGCTCTCTTCAGCTGAAGACATTACTTTTTCTGTCGCCTCAGCCGCTCTAGCTTCCTCCGAAGGTCTGGGGGCACCTTAGCCCCCGCTGCCAGCAGCTCTCGAAGCCTCTGCTTAGGAGTCTTGGTGAGTAGGAAATTGCAGGGAACAGGGCCCTCTTCAAAGGTGACCTGACAGTGCCGTTTAACTGTATGGTAGCCCTCAGCACTGGCTGTCACCACGTAGTCCCCAGGAGTCAGCAACCGCCAATAATCTCCGCCCCATGCTGATAGAAGTGAAGGGCTCGAGGTTAGATGGGGTTCAAGGATCTTCAACTCCTGACCAGCTCCTCCCTCTGCCACACACACACACCTGTTGTAACATCGTGGTTAATGCCCTCCACAGCAATGACAGCATCCGCAATCCCCAGCTCTGTGTCTTTGTCCCGCACAACTCCTGCAATGCCCATGCGTACCTGTGTAGCGGAAGTTAAGTGGGCTTTTTGCTGTTGTCGTTATTTATTGTTTTGCTTTTGGTGGGTTTTGTTTGTTTGTGGTTTTCGAGACAGGGTTTCTCTATGTAGCCTTGGCTGTCCTGGAACTCACTCTAGAAACCAGACTGGCCTCGAACTCAGAGATCCACCTGCCTTTGCCTCTCCAGTGCTGGGATTAAAGATATGTGACACCACTGCCCAGCTGAAGATTTTTGTTAAGGCAAAGTCTCAATATGTAGTCCAGGCTACCCCTGAGCCTGATTCTCCTGCCTCCACTTCCCAAGTTCTAGAATTACAGGTGTGAGTCACCTCAGTCTGTATAAAAGTTTATCAAAGCCTTGAGGTAGATGTAAGATTTCAAGTTAAAGACTAGCCTGGGCTACACAGTGAGACTCTGGCTTAAAATCAAACAAACAAACAAAAAATTTAAAGACACTTTCCCTTTGCGTAAGAACGTGACTTTGAGCCGGGCAGTGGTGGCACATGCCTTTAACCCCAGCACTCGGGAGGCAGAGGCAGGCGGATCTCTGTGAGTTCAAGGCCAGCCTGGGCTACAGAGTGAGTTCCAGGAAAGGCTCCAAAAGCCACACAGAGAAACCCTGTCTAAAAACCAAAAAAAAAAAAAAAAAAAAAAGAAAAAGAAAAAAAGAGAAAAAAAAGAAAGAAAGAAAGAAAGAAAGAAAGAAAGAAAAAAACGTGATTTTGTTAACTTTCTGGCTGTTGCCTTGCAAACTTGATAAGGTGCCAGATCTACTATGATCCTAGGTGACAAAATTTCTATTAAAAAGGAGAAAAGAGAAGGGAAATTGCAGCTGGGATATTAAATAAATAAATAATAAATAATTTTTTTAAAAAAAATTATCTCCTAACTGCTAACTTATACCTGGTCTTGTAAGAAGGTGTAATTTTGGGGCTTTCCGAAGTGTAGTAGGGCTGTTATTAAGTTTATCTTTGTGTATGTGCAGGTGTTCCTGAACAGGGCATCAAGGTCCTCTATCTCTCTCCACCTATTTCTTTAAGGCAGGGTCTGTCCTTGAACCTGGAGCTCACACTTGGCTAGGCTGGAAGCCAGCTAGGCTCAGCAATTCTTGTCTACCCAACTCAGAGCTGGGGTTACAGGAATTTCTGGGGATGCTCAGCTTGTTACATGGGTGCTGGCATCTGAACTTCAATCCTCTTTTAAAAAAATTTTTTTTTTACATTTATTTATGTTGTGTGGGCCTATGTTTGCATGTGGGGATATACATGCCAGGAAAAGTGTGTGAAGGTCAGAGGACTTGTAGGAGTCAGTTCTCTCCTCCCACCCCGTGTATCGTGTATCGTATCGAGTGGATTAAACTCGGGCTGTTAGGCTGAGCAGCAGGTGACTTTGCCTCCGAGCCATCTCACACTGGGGAGATGTCTTCTGTGCTATTCTTATAGAGCCATTCACAGGGATCTTAGTCCCGGAGGGATTTTTACATCTGACTAGTGTCTTTTCTGAGAAAAGCTGTCCTAACAATGACAGGTTTGAGACAATCCCAGGGGCCAGGTTAGCCTCAGGTCGTTCTGGCTTCTAGTTCCACTGGCTTACAATATCTGAAACCACCCTACTAGCAAATTGTACTTCCTCACCTACATCATCCCAAGACAATCTGATGTCACATGTGGCCCACAATGTAGTGGAAATCTGATGCCAGTTAAGACTGCTGGTGTCCCAGTTCTTTACGGTACAACTCCTGGGCAGCAGGCTGGCCAGGGGTAACTCAGGGAGGGAGGCCAGGAACTGGGGATTCGGATCCCACCTGCTCCAGGTACGTGAGAAGGGCATCTTTGTTGTTTTCCCACTCCTGAGGCAGCTCCTTCTCATGAGGGAACTTGTCACAGGACAGCTCCACAGTGACCTCAAAGCAATTGGTGTGTAGGTAGCTGAAGTCGTTCATGCCTGGGGATACCAAAGACACTGGAGAGTTAAGTGGGTGGATAGGAGCCCCACTCTCCCAGTGCCCTTGAGAGACACCCAGGGTAGGGATTGACAAGTACTATACATTACAAAAGACTATTATGGGCTAGGTGGTTATGGAGACAGGACAAATTCCACTCTCAGGCACATACTCCCAGGAACTGTGTGCCAGTCGGCTCCATTAATGACGTTGCCATGCAAGGAGAAGTCCTGGCTATGACAAGGTCGGCGATCTGTGTCTTGCATGACCCTGTTAGTGCCAGCATAGACAGTGCTAAGCCAGCGAAAGACAGCGTCGTCGGGTGTGGGGGTGAGTTCACGAGCAGCCCACGGTGTCCGGGTCATGTCGAAAGGGTAGGACACCACAAGTTCACCCCCATGGAGGTTGGCACTCAGCACAAACGGAATACGCTTCATCCATTTGATCACTGCCCACGTTTCAGGAGCCACCTAGACAAGGGTAGGTGAGGATGGGCTGCACACGGAGACAGGGGGGCCTTGCCCTCCACCACTGCCCCCAAAGTACTTACAGTGGCATTGGGCAGGGTATAGTAAGTAGGCAGTGGCAGGTGATGGTTGGGGACAGTGTGGGGTACCAGCCCATCATCTTCTGCATACCACAGTGGTGTGTTGAGGTCAGCAAAATTGTGGTTAAGGTCAATGCCCTGGTGGGTCCAGCGACCCTCTGCCCAGCCCACCAGCTCTGAGCCCTGCCAAGAAAGGTCCTTGTTCAAGTCAAACAGGCTCTGTGTACCATGGCAGAAGGGACAGAGGGAGGCCCTCACACCAGGTGGCCTACCCTGTGGTAGGCAGTCTCATAGCCATCAGGATTCATGGAGGGCAACAGGTGAATACGGGTCTCAGTAAGCAGCCGAGTCACTCGTGGGTCCCCTCGCAGGAACTCGTGACATAAGAACTGCATCAAAAGCAGAAGTAACTCCCGCCCCAGGGCCTCATTCCCATGCATTCCAGCCACGTATCGGACCTCAGGCTCTCCTGGAAATACATGGAGGCTTAGCGCTAGCTCATCCCGTAGCCTGCGTTGTGCCCACCTCTTCCCATGCCGTCCAAGAGTACCCAGCTCATGCTCCCCAGGCTGGTCTGACATCTCCATCACATACAGCTTCAGACCCTGGTGGCTCTTCCCGATGCTGTAGATGCGAGTGATGTTGGGACACTGTTCATTCACCTGTTTCATCAACTGGGAGGCAGAGGGGAGCATGAGGCGGTTACACATAGAAGTCAGACCATGAGTAACTGTAGAAGGACTTACAGAGCCAGAGGTGCACACAGATGCGAGCAATGTGGTATGATCCAGAAAAGGCACAGCAGGCCAGGAGGAAGGGACAGAAAGGGTGGTGTCAAGACAAGGGTAACTGGACAGAACTTAGGGATCAAGAGAAATGGAGAAAAGTGGGACACAGGGACAGGAGACTCATGGGTAGTCACAGCCAGTTTGCCTTGGCAGGAAGGGGATAGGCAGGGTCCTTCCTGGGTCACAGGGGTTGTATCTGACCTTCCTCATAGCCTTATAATTGTGATGCCGGAAGTCCAGAGAGTCAGAAGATCCCAGCGTGTGGGCCTCAGGAGACAGGTCATTAGGATCTGGTAGGAAGTGAACTCCAGGTAAAAGTTAAGTTCATACTGGAGGATGCCCCTGAAGTCAGACCCTGCCCATACAGCCTTTGCCCAGCTGCCCACCTGAGACTGGACAGGCCAGGATCTCTGCCCGGAGGCAAGGCGCACCTCCCTGGAACCAGGTCTGAGGCAGCAGGCGAATGAAGCGAGCCACCTGAGGCTCTGGCAGGAGGTTCAACACTGGGGTCTCTAAGTCTGAATTGGCAGGAAATACCTGGGGATATGGAGTCCTTGCTGAGGATGCTGAGACCTGACACTGGCCCAAGATCCAGGGAAGGAGTCCAGGTTCCCACACCCATGAGCCAACCCTCCCTGGCAGGTTCAGCTGGAGACATGCACGCTATCAAACATGGATCCCCATTTCCATAGCTCCTGCCAGTGGGCAACTTTGGGCAGCTGTGTTTTCTGACATGGTCTCAGCTCTTTAGAGTAACATATCCATTCTGCAGCCTTGTATAAAAGAGGTCCATGAGATGGAAAATCAGAGCCATGAACAGACAAGAAGTAAATTAGCTAGAGGTCAGAAGGGTGTCCCAGTAAGAAGCTGCAGCACCCACCCCGTGGTGGAGTTAATGAGGATATCCTAAGGGAGCTTGTGCTGGGTAAATAATTGCCCTGTGCATGCACAAAGTCCTGGATTTGAGCCTTAGCACTAAAAAAAAAAACCAACAAACCAACTTTCTCCTGGAGCCTAAGTGTGTATCTAATTTTTATTTGCAGAGAATTCTCACCCTAGCCCAGTACCCTAATGGGCTGGTCCTAGCCACTATGGGGTCACTTACCATGTCCATCCCACTACTGTGATTCCTGCTCTTCCACCAGGTCTGGCTGTCATTGCTGAACTGAACTTTGTATGATGTGACCCAGTCATACCTGGTCACAGAGAAAAAGAGAAATATTATACAGAGATACTGCCCAAGTAGTACCATTGCAGGACTTCTGCGTCTGTCCACCAATCACTTCCAGGCTAATAGTTAGCCTGCCTCACCTCCACACAGAATTTCTGCCCTGCGTAACAATTCCCGAGAAGCGGACAGAATTCTTAGCATCCACTTGAAACCAAGGCTCGGCGTCTTGTTGCTCGGCACACCAAGCCCCATCATACAGATCACCATCTTCCAGACCTGACTGTGGACACAAAGTCATGGTGATGAAGCCATGGGACAACAGACAAGGGTGAGGACGAGGGAAGTGAAGGAGAAAGTCCTAAGGCTGCTGACCTGGATGTTGAGCCGTCCTCGGTGTGGTCCAAGACCAAAGGACTGGCTGCTAGAGGCCTCAAGCTGGCTATCCGAAACCCGCAAGGACTCCAGGCCTAGAGGGGGACATCCTGGGATAAGGACAGAACAAGGAGATGGGATTAGATGGAGGGTAACCAGAGCAGCTCAGGGGATGAGCCTGAGCGTGATCCTATGCTAGGCAGGGCCCCTGGCAAGGCAATACCTGGTTCTTGTTTCTCAGGGAGAGGGAGGGTCTTCGCTGGGTTGGTGGTCACCAAAGGCCTGGCGGTCGCCGAAGGACCGGGTTGCCTTAGCTTCTTCCGCTTCTTGACGATGATTTTTTTCTTCTTGATGACTCGTAGCCGGACATGCTGTCCTGAGGTCTCTAGGGTACCGGGAGGCAATGTACCAGGGGAGGGAAGAATGCCACAAAATCCAGATGGAATGAGCCCAAGAAGGGACTCTCACTACAATTACCGAAGTCTTAGCATGGCCTTCAAGTCCTGTCACCTACCCCAGCCTGCCTTTCTTAGTCACGTCCTTAGTGCCCTCTGCCTCTGATCCAGTGGGGAGCAATGTCGACCCATTAGAAACTGGTCACTTTAAAGACCCGAGTTTAGTTTTTAACCTCTAGACCGTCTCCTAGCTGCTCCCTCTGCAGTAATACTACCTCCCGCCTCTGACTTTGCACCACCCCCCACCATCCTCCAAGCCACCCTTAGCTTCAGACTAGGCCTACGGTCTTGTCCTGAAGTCTGTGCTTGGCCTACCTGCTAGACTCAGAGCTCCGACTTTCCACAGGAAGAAGCTGTGAGGCCAGACAGCCGGCCTGTACCCATCAGGACCCCGTGACCCTTTTCCCCCACGGAGCCTCAACACCCCTTCTTTTCCCCTCCAGTTCTTGGCCGTAAACTCTCTCCTACACAGGCTCACTCTGTCCCTTTTAGTCTGGTGCCTCTTCACCTTCCTTGAGCTCCTCCAGATTCTGGCCTCAGTTTCTTCATTTGTGAAAAGAGAAGGCTGGAGTTGGGGCGGCCAGCATCCCACTGGGCCTGCCCTGGAACTGCTGACTAGGTCTGACCAGAATGGGGTTGCTGAGTCAGCAGCCATTGCACAGGGCTGAGTGTGTGTCCCTGTTCACAGGGCGAGCTGGAGGACCCAGCTCGGGGAGTGGGTCTGACCTGCTCAGCAGCCGACCGTGGGTCCCAGAGCTCACCATTTGCCTTCGTGGACGGCTGTGTAAGGCTGCTATGTGGGGTCAGGGTGGAGCCCGGTGCCAGGCCCAGCACTGCAGCGCTGGGCGCCCCCAGACTCAGACCGACGGAAGGCGCAAAGGCAGTCACAGCGAGCAAGAGACCCCACATAGCGGGAGGGTCGGCGGGCCCGCGGTGCCGAGGCTCTTGGTGGGTTCTCGTCTTCCTGCGGGCGCCCGTGGAGCCCCCCGCCCCTTCCTGCCCGCCCGCCCGCTCGCTCTCCTCCGCCCCACGCCCCTCTGCAGCCTCCGGCCCGCCCACAGCCACTCGCTGGAATCCGACCTCCTAGGAGAGGGGAGGACGGGCTGGGGAGAGGCGCGAGGTCTCCCTGTGGCCGCGGACTCGGGTGGGCCGCGAGGACCCCCGGCGGCGGGCTGGGGCCTGCCCGGCGACCCAGCGCCGCAGCCTCACCGGTGCCCGACCCTCCACTGTCTGCCTGAGAAGCCACCGCACAGTCCATCAGACTGAGCGCGCCCATCCCACTGCAGGCACCTATGCCAGGCGCTTTGCACGTGGTCTGAATTTCAGTCAAACTTCAGTTTACAGACGGGTAAACTGAGGCTCGGAGCGGCGGTTAGTTGACGTGGCCAAGGTAGCAGGGCTGTGAGCTTTGGAGAGGAAACAACCGGAGAGGAAACTCCATCCAGAGCCTCGGGTGACTTGCTAGGGCGGGTGGGACAAAGCGGGAAAATCCGCTGGAATACAGCGGGGGGTGAGGGCTCAAGGTTCGTGGGGGGGGTGAGGGATAAGGGGTCCTCCATTAATTCCAAAGACAACCCATGGAGTGCAAAGAGAGGCGGCGCTTCCCCCTCTTCACCACCATCCTCCGTTCCGCCTCTTCTTTTTTCCCTCCCTGGGATGCCACGTTTTGGGGGTTACATAACTCGAGGAAGGCAGCCAGAGCTGATAACCAGAGGGCTGGCGTCAAGAATGAGAGGCCAGTTCTCCTTGTTCCACCTCCTTCCCCTCTTCTCCTCCTCCAGGAGTTCTCAGACCCCTGTCTTCCCTAGGACCCCTCTGGGTTACCCCGCCCCTGAGCCACCCGCCCAAAAGGAAGACCTGCACTCTGGTGCTTGTTCTGCCTTTGCTTCCATTCCCACAAGAAGTGACGCCCACAGGTGGCTGGGACCCCTAAAAATAAAGGATACGGGGCCGTGGTCTGTGGAAACAAACGGAATAACCTTGTCATCAAGGCGGCACCTTTCTGGCAGCATGAATGGAACTAGGGTCTGGTAGAAATGCATGAGGCCACATGCGGGGGCTCCTGAACTAAGGCCACCTCCAATAGTAAGCCCTGCATCTGGTCCAACTGCAACACTCCAGAGGAGAGAGGCAGAGAACTCTGAGAAGGGAGTGATCACCGAGGACCAATGCGTGAAGGGACCAAGTCCCTTCTTGGCACCCCCACCTAAGCAGCATGCTAGGCCCAGGTCATCTGAAAGAGATACGGAGAAGTTTAAGGAAACCTCTGTGATAAAACAGGCCAGAAGCAGCTTAGGGAAAGAAAGGATTTATTTTTTGTTTGTAGGCTCATCCAGGGCAGTCAAGGCAAAACTCAAGCAGGAACTTGAAATAGAAACAGAAGGAAAACCCTGCTGGTTAGCTATCGTGTCCATTCTTAGCTAGCTTTCTTATACAGCCCGGGACCAGCTGTCCAGGGAATGGTGCCGCCCACAGTGGGCTGGGCCCTCCTACATCTATGAACGATCCAGACAATCCCCCATAGGCCAGTCTCATCTCTGCAGTTCCTCAGTTGAGGTTTTCCCCTCTGATGTATCAAGTTGACAACAGAAGCTAAACAGGATTGCTTTAAGGCACAAGACTTTCTGAACACAGGGCCAATGCACATATGAAGACAGCAGATGCAGAGCTTCCTTGAGTTGCAGGTCAATATCTGAAAAGGTAGAGGGCTTCTGGGCTTCCACCAGAATCCTCACATTCAACCCAGTTTCCCAGAGAGCTGTAAAAGGGAGGAGGGGAGAGAGAAGTACCAACAACAGGCCATCTGAGACTCAGCCCATACTCCCTCCTTCCATACTCTTCCTCAGAGCCCATCTTGATCCCTGAACCACTTAGCATCTCTCACAGCCCTCTCTTACTAGGCTACCACCTCTGGCCCTGGCCACTGGGTATTTGAGGCTGTAAAGGCAAGAGGTCTCCAGACAGATTCAAACGACGATGACCTCAGGGATACAATGGCAAGTTTCTACCCAGTCACCTATATAGCCTGGTCTCTATCTCCAAGAGCCTCATGTAGGATCTCTGGGTGCCACAGAGACAAGAATATGTTTCAGGAAACAACCTTGTAGGTTGGATGGGGCACCCGTCTGAAGGAGATGTTAGTCTGAGGAACAAGCTGGGATCAAGAGTTCAAAGACAGCACGAGCAGGACAGCAAGCTTTGATCTCAAAATGAAACATTAAAACCAAGAATATAATTAATAAACAAAATTCTGGTGCCATTTTGCCTTTTTGTTTATATGTATGTCATCTTTTTCTGTGCAGGAAGCACCAGTAATTTTAACTTCATGTGACTATGAACCGGTAGGACTATATGGACTCTATGTAGCCCAGTTTGGTCTTATCTTAGTTAGGGTTTCCATTGCTGTGAAGAGACATCATGACCACAGCAACTCTTATAAAGGAATTAAATTGGGTGGCTTACAGTTCGGAAGTTCAGTCCATTATCATCATGGTAGGACATGGCAGTGAGCAAATAAACATGGTGTTAGAGAAGGAGCTGAAAAATTTTATATCTCAAACTGCAGGCAACAGGAAGTGAACTAAGACACTGGGCATATCTTGAGCATAAGAGACCTCAAAGCCTGTCCCCCACAGTGACACACTTCCTCCAACAAGGCCACACCTACTCCAACAAGGCCACACCTTCTCCAACAAAGCCACACCTTCTAATAGTGCCACTCCTTATGAGCTTATGGGGGCCAATTACATTCAGCCTACCACAGGTCTCTATGTACCTGAGAATGACCTTGGACATTCTGATCCTTCTGACTCTGCCTAAAGAATGCTGGAATTACAGGTATGCATCCACCACCACACTCAGCTTATTAAAAGTTGTGTGACTTAGGCTCTCTGATCCTCCCTGTTCGGCCATATTGGCACCTGGTCACTAGGGCTGCCTTCAACTCTGGGTAAGAGGATATTGTTGCCATCAAAGACCTCAACTACATGGTTTACTTGTTCCAGTACGATTCCACCCAGGGCAAGTTCCCTGGAATAGTCACAGCTGAGAACAGGAAATTTGTCATCAGTAGGAAAACAATCTCCATCTTCCAGCAGTAGGATCCTGACCACGTCAAACGGGGTGAATCTGGTGCCAAACACAAGTGAAGTCCACTGGTGTCTTCACCACCATGGAGAAGGCTGGGGCCCTCTTAAAGAGTGGAGGCAAAGGTCATCATCTCTGCCTCGTCTTCTGTTGCTGCCATGCTCGTGATGGGAATGAACCACAAGAAGTATGACACTCACTAAAGATTCTCAGCAATGTTTCCTGCACCACCAATTGCTTAGCCTCCCTGACCAAGGTCATCCATGACAACTTTGGCATCATTGGGGGACTCAATGACAACAGCACATGACATCACCACCATCCAAAAAACAAACAAACACACAAAACATGGATAGCCCCTCTGGCAAAGTGTGGTGTGATGGTTGTGGGACTGTCTAGAACATCAACTCTGCATCCACTGGCACCGCCAATGCTGTGGACAAGGTCTTGACAGAGCTGAGCAGGAAGTTCACTGGCATGGCCTTCCACGTTCCTACCCACAGTGTGTGTGTTGTAGATCTGACCTGCCACCAGAGAAAGCTGTCAAGCACAAAGACATGGAGAAGATGGTGAAGCTGGAGAGATGACTCTGGTTAAGAGCACTTGCTGCTCTCGCAGAAGACCTGGATTAAATTCCCAGAACCTACAAAGTGACTCACAACCATCTGTGGCTCCAGTTCCGGGGGATCTGGGACCCTCTTCTGATCTCTTCATTCATCAGGCACACACCTGGTACCCTGACATACATGCAGGCGAAACACCCATACACAGAAAATAAATTTAAAATTGTTTTTAAAAGGTAGTGGAGCAGGCACCCAGCTGTACCAGGCATTTGGGGCTATCTGAGGAGGAACAGGCTGTTTCCTGTCATTTTAGCAGTGACCCCCACTCTTTCATCTTTGATGCTGGGGCTGGCATTGCTCTCAATAACAACTCTGTCAAGTTCATTTCCTGGTTTGACAAATGAATTCAGCTACAACTGCGGGGTGGTGGAGCTTATGGTTCACATGGCCTCCAAGGAGTAAGGAGCCCTGAACCACCCACCTGAGAGAAAATGAAAGGAAGAGTGAGGCTCTTCGCTGCTGGGGATTCCCTCTCCCAAATCAAGCCCCAACATACATCCATAACACTTAGCATCTCCTGTCACGGCTTTCACCCCAGGCCTCCAGAAGAAAGGGGAGGCACTGAAGAAGCCCTATTCCCTTGAATAACATAGGTAAAGTTCGTTGCACCAGAAAAAAAAAAAAAGATTATTTTTTTCTATTTGAAGTTTCTAAAACTAACTTTCAAATATTATTTCTCTATTTTTGTTAACATTTTTTTTTAGTTTCTTTGGGGTTTTGGTTATTATTCTACTCTCTGGACAGTTTCCTAAACAACTCCCCCGGGACTTAGCTGTCATCAATAAATTCCACTGATAACTTTGACCTCCAGTAACCTGATCATGAGGCTGCTTCATTTCCAAGCTGTGGGTGACTAAGTAGCCATCTGGGAATCAAAGACTGTCCCTCTTATCCTTTCTCTCAACTCGTGATTCCATCCTATTTTAGTGAATCAGCGCTGTCCTTGTGAATCCTACTTCAGATGCCAATGTTTTTCTGGAGTCCCCATGACCATTCTCTTAGAACTCAATGGTTTATCAGGAGAATCTACCTAAGTGGTTATACTAATGGTCACAGATTGTGACAAAGGAAGGTTGCAGGCAGATTAAAACCAACAGTAGCAGCATGTACTTTGGCAGGGTACAGGAAACGCTGGGTATGAGCTTCCAGTTGTTTCTAGGACGATGGAATCAGGTAGCCAGGGCTTAATCCTTCCAGCAGTATGTGAGACATCAGCACCAAGTGCTGTTAGTAAGAAAAAGTCACCGCAGCTTTGGGGTCCAGAATGCTTTTGGAGACCAGTTACACAAGTGTAGTTGACTGCTCATGTTGGTTGATGCTAGTCCAGACCTTCTAGAGGCCAAGGTAATCCTAGTTTCTGGTCTAAGTCCCCAACAAAAATCACTTTGTTGGCATAGACTATTTGATGTGGCCCAAGACTTCCGTGTAAACAGAGACACTTATATTGAACAGGATATTCCAAGGACTTAGAGACTAGCTCCTCAGAGAGCCCAGCAAGAGCCAACCAGTCTTGAGGTTTAATATGTATGTATGCTCATGTGTATGAGGGTTGCCAGAAGGAGGTGTTGGATCCCCTGGAACTGGAGTTGCATGCAGTTGTGAGCCACCTGATGTGGGTGCTGGGAACTACACTCTGGTCCTCTGGAATAGTGGGAAGAGCTCTTAACCACCAAGCTCTACTCCAGTCCCAAGTCAAATCGTTTTCACGAATGAACATGATACAGATCATCCAGATTTGCTGAGTCCTTCACTACAAGATAGGCTGCCAAATGCTATTGATTCCCCACTGAGGTCCCCTTTACCAACAGTGTGTTGTCATTCATAAATCATAGCTGTCTAATTTCTACAGACAAAAGCCCTCAGCAGATAGGAAAGTTACAGTTCTCCAACTTCTATCTCCCTCTTCCCTTTCCTTCATAAAAGAGGTATCATCAATGACTGATTGATATGATGAGATCAACTCATAGCACAATTCACTGTTCTCAGAGCTATCTGCAAGGTCAGACTGAGACTGGACTCTAGACAAGACCACATGCTAGGTTAGCCCTTTCCTCTACTCTGCCCTTCTCCTTCCTCATCTCCTAATTTTTTTCCTTCTGAAAACAACTCCAAACCCTCAGTAGAACATCTGTATGAGAGCCCATGGTCTGTCTTAGGAGTCTTAATCCAACATTAGATTAAAAACCTGGCACATAGGGATCACTTTATAAATTATTATTGAATGAAAAATAAAGAGAAAACTCCAAGTAGAACTCCCATACAAATTATTCAGAGCACCTTGTACACACTAAATCTTAAGGAGTATTAGTCGCATACCCTGTCCCCAACCCCTTGCGTTGTGGTGACTTCCTCTCAGGAGAACTGTCAGGACGTGACTCTCAATTCCATAGTTCAGGGATGCAATCTTGCAAGTGGCTGCATCAGAAATGAGCAGACTCACGAAACTGGCAATTGAAAACCTTAAATGCTATTTTTCTCATTTACAAAGACAATTGAGACTTAGACAAAAAACAGGATCCTCTGCTATCTCTATATCTCTATAGACAAATCTATATCGGAAACACGGTTCCCAGGCAAACAGAAGCCAGTGGAAGGGCAATTGGTAAATGATGTGAAGGGCAAATGACACTGGCTCTCTGGTGCCAACTCCATCAACACCAAACATGCCAAGGTCACAGGGCCTGGGTCTTTGGGGAGGGCTTCCTGGGAGGCAGCTTAATGCCCTTTCTATCACTGTCACTCAATCTCTTTTTCTGGGGGTTATGTTGTCAGTGTCTCCCTTACCTCAACCCCTTCAGTTTTCCTTCAAAGTAGGAGTAATATTTAAACTTATATGTCACTTCTACTCATCTTCATCACCAAACAGTCCATGTACTTAGTAACTCTGTAACCACTCCCCCTTCACAGATTCAGTGGGAATACGTTTATTCTTATTGGATAACTGTAATCAGTAATGGTGCCAATCCATTTATTCCATGTTCATTCCTTAATTTCATTCTTAGGTGGCAGCCTTTAACTTCCCATTTGGAGTTTATTCGAGGCACGGTTGTGCATGCCTGCAGTCCCAGCACTCAGGAGGAGGCAGAGAGTTACCAAGAGTTAGAGAGCAGCCTGCATCATATGGAAATTTCAAGGTCAGCCTGGAACACACAAACAGACCTTGCTCAGAATAACTTGGGGTCACGATGTTGTAGACCTCTTAGGTTCACAACCTCTATCTTTTTTTTTTTTCAATTTCTCTGGGCAGCATCTCACTATATAGTCCAGGCTGGCCTTAAACTCACAGTCTTTCTGCCCCAGCCTTCCAAGCACTGAAATTAAGGCATATGCTACCATACCCAGCTCTCTGTCTCATTTCTGAAACCGTAACATCTCCCCAAACTGCAGTGTTTAAAACATCCAAATGCATCTTTCTGCCACCCACAGCCTAACTTGCCTCCTGGAAAAACCTATTCTGCATTTCGGAGTTGCAGGTCTGACTCCCCCACTATCCCCCAGGCCTTACCCCACATTCAGGGAAGAGAACTGGATACAGAAAAATTGAATGACTGAATGACATCCCAGACACACAGCCTGAGGAACTTCCAGGAAGAAGTAGCTTCTCCTCCCTTGGGCAGGAGTCCAAGTAGTCATGCTGTTAGCATGCTTTCCTGACAACCCAGAACCCAAGGGAAGTCCCCGGGGCAGAGAATTATTAGCCAAGGCAATAACTAAGGGTGAGTCCTACTTCTCAGAAAACATTGATTTGCTAGCTAAGCCCCACCTAGGCTACTAGTGCTTATGAGGCAAGACAAACTGTTGTCCTGTCCTTAACTCAAGGTCCTCCCTTGGCAATAAGTCACAATGCCCCAGGTGTCCAAATCCAGAATGGTTGACCCAAGTGGGAGGAGGTGAGGAGGGTTTGGGGAAGACATGGAGTGGGAGTTGGGGGTGGGGTCATCTACAAAGAGCCGAATTCCCTATTCTCTGAGCTCACCCTTGAGTGTATAGCAAGGTCCCCCTCCCTTCTGATTCTTAATCTCCTAGCATAAGCTCTTCCTAATACCTCCAAGCCCCAGCTCTGCTTGCCCATGCCCAAAGCCCTTATAGACCCCGTCCCATCCTTCCCAGTGATCTGGATGTTAGAGAGGGGTTGAGTAGGTGAGTGAGCCATGTGTGTCCCCTGGGATGTCAGCCAGGCCCAGCTCCTGGACCGTCTCCTAGGGCTGGGGGCACTTGGAGTGACAATTGGAACAGTCTTCTCGACAGCTGGCATAGCCCTGCTGCTCCTGCTGCTGTTCAGCTTCCTTGCTTTTGACCTGCTTCATGGGTAAGTGGCAGCAGCCTGCCAGGTAGGTGTCACAAGCACAGGGACAATTGAGCAATTGCCTTGAGCTGCCATCTTCTCTCTCCACAGGCCCTCAGGTCCCACGCCGCTACAACATAGACTTCTCCCAATGGGTCAGAGCCAGGGGGCTGGTGAAGGCCCAGGACAGCAGGCAGCTCCCCTCTTCCCAACAGGGATAGTCTCAGGACTACTCAGTCTCCAGGATGCACTGTTCCTGCTGTTCCTGGGCCTGGGCCTGTTCTTGGGAGGCTCTGGTATACCCTTAGCCCTGCTGGGCCTAGCTTTCTGCCTCCATCCTTGGGACTAAGGGCCCTCCGAAAACTGAATACCTTCTAAAAATACACCAGCCATTCTGCTTCCCCAGGTTTCTTCTCCTCTATCCTGAGCTACACGAGGGTAAGGTTGTGTGGTACGGGTAGAATACTCCATTGTGTTCAGCTTGAACCTCAGAGGCCTCTAGTTCCACATGGACATTTGAGAACTGGGTCTGAGGCTTAGGACAACAAGAGAAGGCAGAGAAAACGGTGGATACAGCCACCAACTCCAGCCCTGCAGTTGGAAGAAGCCATCAAGGAGGAACAGGAGTTAGGAAGGCTTCCCATAAGCAAGGGGGATGGTAACTGTGAAGCTTGCTGACAGCCTGGAGAGTCCATAAATGAGGGACTCAAGTGAGTCTGACACTATGCACTAGCTCCTCTCTTAGCTGGGCCCCGCCCCAGCCCAGGTCATAATGGACTCCTCAGAGGATGGTGGGGTGAGTGAGGTTGAGACTGGGACCTGGCTGCCAGGCTGGCCTGGGCACAACAAGGAAGCATCATGACTTAAGTGGCTCTACCCAAAGGTAAGTCCTAGACCCCAGTTCAAAGCCCAATCCTGCCCGTGCTGGTCTCCTCCTGACCCCTGCAACCCCACCTATCCAGAGGTCCTGGGCATCTCCAGGGCTGCTCCTGCAGCTGGCCTGGCCCTGTCCACAGGTGCACCAACCGTGATGCAGCAGCCACGAGTGGAGACGGATATCATCGGGGCTGGCGAGGGGCCCCAGCGGGCAGTGCCCTGGTCAGCCTGGGTCACCCGCCAGGAGTGGGTGCGCTGGTGGGCATGCCACATGCCCCGGAGCTGGTCCCAGTGGTGGAATACATCAGGCTGGCGGCAACCACTACAGCGTATGCTATGGGGTCTGGAGGGGACACTCTACCTGCTGCTGGCACTGATGCTGTGCCATGCGCTCTTCACCACGGGCTCCCACCTGCTGAGCTCCCTGTGGCCTGTGGTGGCTGCGATGTGGAGCCACCTGCTGCCAGCTATCCTGCTGCTGGTACTCAGTGCCCTGCCTGCTCTGCTCTTCGCTGCCTCCTTCCTGCTGCTCTTCTCCACATTGCTGAGCCTCGTGGGCCTCCTTACCTCCATGACTCACCCAGGCTATGCTCAGGACTTGGACCAATAGAAGGGCAACCCCATCTTACTGCCTGTGTCTGTTGAGCCCTGGCCTAGGGCCTGAGCCCTGTGGGAGGGAGGGCAGTGGAGCCTCAACAGACCTCAGACCCCCAATCACAAGTACAGGTGGAGGCCTGGCTTCTGGGCCATCTACCTTAAACCCATGATAGTGTCCGGGACAGGACAAATGGTGTAACCCAGGACAAGAGGCCAAGCCACCGAGAACGCCCACATGGATGTGGTAGCATCACTTTGTCTCCTGGGCAGCATCTTTGTGTCACACCACCTCAGCCCTCCCTGCTTCAGGCTTCCTGAGAGTTTCCACCCACATACCCCTGGACTTGTCCCGGATCCTCTCTGCTTCCAGGAGGGGCACAGACTCTGGAATGGGCCTTACTGAAAGAAAGATAGATGGGGTGGGTCCTGGTCCAAAACCCTGGGGACCTCACCTCACTCACCTATCAGAAAAGGGGTCAATCATCATAGTGAGTTTCGTGTGTGTGTGTGTGTGTGTGTGTGTGTGTATGCACACATATATTAGAGATTGAATCGAAGGCTTTGTGCATAAGCATACACCCCACCCCTACATACAGATAGAGCCTCCAGATCTATTATGAAAGAACAAGTCCCATTTCAGACACCCACACCTTGGCCAATTCATTATCTTGAGCCTCAGTGTTAAGTGGGTCCCATTTTTTTCCACGAGATTTTTATGATCCAAAGTCAGTATCTATCAGCAAAATTCTTTGGCTTTTTTGTTTTTGTTTTCATCTTGAGACAGGGTCTCATGAAGCCCATGATGGGAGCTCACTACTTAACTGAGGATGACTTTGAGTTTCTGATCCTATTGCCTCTATCTACCTCCAGAGTACTGGGATTAAAACTTGTGCCACCATGCCTGGTTTTATGAAAAGTACTTTGTAAGGCCAAAAAGCAGTTAAGGTGTTTTGGCTCCAAGATCATTCTACAAGCTCAAAAGGCCTTTTGATCCCGAAGCTGGCTGATGGAGCAAGTTTCTCTAGGAGTCCAGAGAAATTCTCTGTCATAGAATCTCAGCACTAAAATAGTTAACACAGAATATGGATGGTGTGGATGAAATGTAAAAGGTTGTGCCACATAACCTCAAACTAGGCAGATAGTAAACTATACTAGTTGTGCAATGCTTGAGGTTGGAGCCTGGTAGCAGGAAATGCTTGCAAAACTGAGTAGGAAAATAATAGCTCAGGGATTTCCAAAATTGATCAAGCAAGTTGCTGACATCCCAGAAGGTTTTGAAGCATCCATACTTCCTCAGAGTCTGGCCATTTACCTATCTGCTGACCCCTCCAAACAAAACTTTGAGTAATCAGTTCCCAAATAAAGTAATAAGCATGTTAGATAATTTGCCCACAGCCAGAGCACAGCTAACAGTCTATCCACTCCCAACCCCTACCCAGTCCCTGCTGCTTCCCAACTCTTTATCTGTTTTATATCTCACTTTAAAATCTTTGCTTCAGAAGCTCTAGGCCAAAAATCTCTTCTGCCACCTAAACACTCATGCACCTCAAATCACGGTTCATTTTGGCTGAAACCTGCCACAGTTTTGGAACGCTGTATGTCATTGGTTAGACATCTTTAGCTTTGTTACCTAAACCCCCAAGCTAGCCCCTCCTGTTTCTTTGTAGTTCTCCTTGCAATGTGGCCATTGCAAGGGTCAAGGCAAGACATGGAGATGCTGTAGCTTTATGGTTAGCTGAGGATGACCTTGAACTTCTGATCCTCTTGCCCTCACCTCCCAAGGGCTGGGGTTACAGGATGTGCTACTATGCCTGGTTTATTTGGTACTGATGACCAAACTGAACGTTTCCTGCATCTTAGGTAAGCGCTCTACCAACTGAGCTACATTTCCAGCCCTGACAAATCTTTCTGAACTTCATTTTCTACATGGGTAAAACAAAGAAAAAGACACTTGCCTTGGGGCATCCAGCTTGCAAGGTGAAGTGCCTGAACTAGGCCCTAATGACACAACATACATACATACATACATACATACATACATACATACATACACACATACACACACACACACACACACACACACACACACACATACACACACGTACACTGTGACTATTTTGTCAGGAGCAGATAGCCACTCACCAGTGCCAAGGCCAGGCTGTTTGAGTTCTAGGTCACTCTAGCAGGCTACTAAGGAGAAATCCACGTTAGAGGTGAAGCCAAGGTCTAGTTGATGTCCTAAGTCAAATGTGTCTAGATGTCTACAGGGCTGAGACTTCAGAGTTGTCTGTGGTTGAAATAGAGACTAAGATGCCTAGCCTGGATCTTGTACTAATTTAGCCATGCCTCACTGACCAGGGACATCACTCCAGAGACCTGGGACCATTCTAATCAAGGGGAGGGGAGGTTTTAACCAAGACCATATGCACAGGATAGCGGGG
>CABHPH010160601.1:12090-36451 GCA_902168325.1 Peromyscus nudipes | reverse complement strand
GGTTTCTATTGCTGTGACACCATGACCATGCCAACACTTACAAAGGAAAACATTTAATTGGGCTGGCTTACAGTTCAGAGGTTCAAGCCATTGTCATCATGGTGGGGGGCATGCAGGCAGACATGATGCTGGAGAAGGAGCTGAGAGTTCTGCATCTTGATCCTCAGGCAGCAGGAAGGAGTCTCTGTTGATATGAAGTATCCTTGATCATAGGAGACCTTAAAGCCCACCCCTACAGTGACACACTTCCTCTAACAAAGCCACACCTCCTAATAGTGCCACTCCCTATGAGCCTATAGGGGCCAGTTACATTCAAACCACTCTATTTCCTGTCATTACTTTTCCCTATAGGGCAATTTTGCCTGCCACTGGAATCCACATTTTAGAACCAAATTTTATAATTAGGAGATAGGGAGACTTTGTCTTTTGGAATAATTGGGTTCCTGTCTCCAGGTATGCATAGGATTAAGTTCCTTTGACTTCATTTCTTTGATACTTCTGCTGTAGGCAATATTTGCCTCCTGGGGGCACATCTGAACTGACTTTTGTTAGTACTTGATTCGTTGGCAGATGCCTGGTTGTAGCCCCGAGAGTTTGACTCTTGTCTGTAGCTAGAGTTTTCCTGCCTGGCCCAAAGTCAGGACAAATCTCTCTCACCCGCCAGTCCCACAGCTGCTCAGACCCACCCAAGTAAACACACAGAGACTTATATTGCTTACAAACTGTATGGCCGTGGCAGGCTTCTTGCTAACTGTTCTTATATCTTAAATTAACCCATTTCTACTAATCTATAAGTTGCCACATGGCTTGTGGCTTACTGGTATCTTTACATGTTGCTTGTCATGGTGGCGGCTGGCAGCGTCTCTCTGCCTCAGTCTTCCACTTCCCAGAATTCTCTTCTCTCCTTGTCCCGCCTAGACTTCCTGCCTGGCTATTGGCCAATCAGTGTTTTATTTATTAACCAATCAGAGCAACACATTTAACATACAGAACATCCCACAGCACTTGTCTTTTTCAGACTACAGACAATTGGATCCTATCTCTTACCCTCTTTCAGTCTTGGCAGTCATGGTTTTGTCTTCAGTCTCAGCCGTGAGGTTTTATCTGTCTGTCTGTCTGTCTGCCTGCCTGCCTTACTGTATTATTGGTTGATAATTTGGTTCTTTTGGCTAGTCTGAATCATTCATTGAACAGTTGTGTTTACATTTTGGTAAGTCATTTTAATATTTCACTGTAGTGAAGAGATTTTTATGGCAATCACATATTTTTGCAATGAACTATAGATAATAACTTGTGGGATAGAATATTTGACATTACAACAACGTCCTACTTTTTCCTATTAGCTGTCTAAGATTTAAAGTCATTTATTTATTATTATTATTATTATTATATTTTGAGACAATGTTTCACTATGTATCTCTGCCTGTCCTGGAACTCTCTCAGTCTGGCCTCAAACTAGAGAGATCCACCTGCCTCTGCCTCCTGAGTGCTGGGATTAAAGGTGTGTGCCACCATGCCTGGCAAGAATTCTTTCTTTTTAACAACTCTTTTATGCTCTTCAGAATAATCTTATTAGACAGGTATAAGTAAATCTTAAATTGACTTTGCTAATTTGTTTGGCAGCAGTGAAAAAAAGGATATATTCAAGTTACTGTTGCCCAGGTAGATTCTCACCAGGTGTGATGTTTCTAGAGTGAATTGTATATAAATAATGTGAGCCCTGGAAGAAGTGCCTACACACTGGAAAATGTACACAGAGACACTTCCCTGTTGAATTAAAACAAGGTAAACAAATGTATTAGTGTTTTTGGTTTTTTGAGATAGGGTTTCATGTGTTACATGTTGACTTTGAATTTGATGGCCTTGAACTTCTGACCTTCCTGCTTCTACATTGTGGTCACTGGGATACAGGTATGCTCTACTACACCTGGCTTTTAAAATTTAAATGAAGCAAGTAATTTTTTTTCCTTTTTTTTTCTTTATGTGGCCTTGTTCTTTTACTTTAGAAAGGGGGGGTGCTTTTATTTTTTATTTCATTTTATATGTGTGTATTAGTGCCTGTGTGTGTGTGTGTGTGTATGTGTATGTGTATGTGTATGTGTGTATGCATGCACTGCATGTGTGCCTGGTGTCTGCAAAGGTCAGAAGAGGGCATAAGATAACCTGGAACTGGAGTTGCAGGTGATTGTGATGTGCCATGGTGGGTGTTCTGCGACAGCAGTGTGTATGCTTAGCCATGGAGCCATCTGTCCAGTCACCTCACTTTTACCTCCAGAAGTAAGGTCTATTTTATTTTGTGTTTTAGTCCTGGGAATTCTGGTTTTCAACAACTTTATTGAGATAAATGTAATTCATGTGTCATACAAATCATCCATTTTAAGTATTCAGTTCAGTAATTTTTAGTATATTCACAGAATTACACAATTATCAAACCATTTAAAAAATATTCTAGAAAGAAGAGCCATGTCTTTTAGGGTATGTTAATTATATATAGTAATGTATTTAACTGTGACATTTTCATACATATAGGTGATCTATTTTCATCTTTCTATATGTGACTTACTGTTTCATTAAGATTGATTTACAGAAGCATAGGTTCCTTAACAGTGGCTACACCATTGAAGAAAAAACTCAGCAAGCATTACCAGAGTAAAACTGAGGCCCCATGAGTCCCCCTCCTCCTCCTCCATGACAGGATATTGATGGGCCCAATCATGTGTCGATCTTGTGCAGGTGATCATAGCTCCTGAGTTTAAGAGTGTATCAGCCATGTCAGTGCTCAGAAGTCAGCATTCCACATCACTTTTCCCTCTTTTCCTAGCTCTTACATTCGTTCCGACTCCTTCTGCATTGTTCCCTGAACACTGGAGAAGGTAATATAGATCTCCTACTTATGAGTAGCGTCCAGTAGTCACTTAGTTCTCAGCACTTAGGTCAGTTTTGTGTCTCTGTGGTTACCACTGATACTGCAGAAAGTTTTTCTGAATGAAGTTGATGGCAACACTAATGTGTGGGCATAAATGGAGATATTTAGAAGGTAATTTGATGAGCATGTTATGTCCACTTAGCAAAACAGCAGTAGTTTCCATACTAGGGCCTCTGACCAAGCTTCTGGGTTTGGGTCAAGTTTATAGTAGGCGACATGAGTTTCCTCTGTGGAGCTTGTCTCAAACATAATGAGAATGGTTGGTTACTTCCAAACAGACTTGCTGCTGTTGCTCCAGTAGGCACACCTCGCCTGTGTGGTCAGTCGGTGGTTGTGCTCAGAGTAACAGTGGTGATGACAGTTCTGGAGTTGCCTGCCAGGCGTCTCTAACACTGTGAGAGCTTCTAGCCATTTCCACTTGATTTACCTCTTCTTTGACCAAGGCATGTGTTGTCTCTAGGAGAGGTCTTACTATCTAAAAACTGCCAAGTTTTAAAGTGACTTTGACTTTTGGGATATTTGTGTGCTGGCTAGTTTTATGTCAACGTGATACAAGCTAGAGTCAGCTTTTCAATTGAGGGAGCCTCCGTTTAGAAAATGCCTCCATAACATCTGGTTTCAGGCAAGCCTATAGGGCATTTTCTTAATTAGTGATTGATGGGGGGAGGTGGGGGGCATTATGGGTGGTACCATCCCTGGACTGGTAGTCCTGGGTTCTCTAAGAAAGCAGGCTAATAAGCAGCCATGAGGAGCAAGCTTGTAAGCTGCATTTCTCCATGGCCTCTGCATCAGCTCCTGTCTCCAGGTTCCTGCCCTGCTTGAGTTCCTGCCCCCATTGTTTTTGATGATGAACTGTTATATGGAACTGTGAGTGAAATAAACCCTTTCCTCCCAAGTTGCTTTGGTCATGGTCTTTCATGACAGTAACAGTAACCCTAACTAGGGCAGTCTGCTGGACCATTCCACAAAAAGCCATTTACAAAATATTTACAAAAATGGATTCCCACTAGAGTGTATGAAGGTTCCAGTTTATCTGTTTTCATCAGCACTAGTGGGTGTGAAGTGGAATCCCCTTGGCAGTTTCAGTAGCGTTTCTGTACTGAGTCAGGTTTGCTTTTGAACATACCCATACTGGGGCAGAGAAGCAGGAGGTGCATTCAGTTCTGTACGTGATGTTTTACAACGTAATTCTACTGTCCCCATATGTGAAGATTATTGGTTGATTTTAATGATTCATGGTGGGCAGGGAGGAGTGTTGAACATTTTTAAAAGCCTATGTTTAGATAATAAGATTACATATGGGCTAGGCATGGTGGTATGCATACACCTTTAGTCCAGCACTTGGGAGGTGGAGGCTGGAAGATCTCTGAATTCCTGGCCAGTCTGATCTACATAGTGGGTTCCAGGCTAGCCAGGACTACATAATAAGACCTTTCCTCAAGCACCCCCCCCCAAAGAATTGTGTATTTTATACTTGATTAGTGGTGGGTTTAAAAAAGTAATTGTATATAGTTAATGTAAAACACACAAAACTATGAAATTCATATAAGGTACAAAATTAAACCTAGATAACTTTAGATAAACATCAAAGGCTTGATTTGTAAAACCTGTTGGTGATTTGGATTTCATTAAAGCTCGTTTACAGGATGAGGGTTAGAGAAGTGGCTCAGTTGACAGAGTGCTTCCTCCACAGGCCTTAGGATCCCAGTTCAGACCCAGCACCCAGATAAGAGCCAGGTGGCGGTGTGGCTCTGTAACCCTGACACTGTTAGGGCAGAGATAGGTGGTTCTCTATCTCTAGGTGGTAATCTAGTCTGACTGGATTAGTGAACTCCAGGCTCAGTGAGAGACACTGTTTCAAAATATAAGGTAGAGAGCTTGGTGTGGTGGTGCATGCCTTTAATCCCAGCATTCAGGAGGCGGAGGCAGGCAGATCTCCATGAGTTTGAGGCCAGGCCGCCCGGTCTACAAATCGAATTCCAGGACAGCCAAGGCTGTTACACCAGAGAAACCCTGTCTCAAAAAACAAACAAACAAACAAAAACAAAACAAAAAAAAGAGAACACTTGAGGAAGACACCCAATGTTGACCTTTCCACATGTTACACACTCATCTACTACACACATACGTGCATACACACAAACATAATAACGAACATGTACACATGCAACACACGCAAACACAAACTAGCCCCTGTTCTGTGAAAAGCGTGTGAAGGGAGTAGGAAGACAAACCACAGATGTCGCTAGAGACTTCAGTGATATCATTGATAGGACTTCTAACAAGATTGAGACTTGAGTCCAACATCTAGAGAACAAATGATGCTGCAGGGAAGGTGTTCCATGGCAGCCTGAGTGCAGTTCCCAGACCTATACACTCACACACTACACACATACACAAATAATAATTCTTTTTGTTTAATTTTATGTGCATTGGTGTTTTGCCATGGGTGTCCAGTCCCCTGGAACCGGAGTTACAGACAGTTGTAAGCTGACATGTAGGTGCTGGGAATTGAACCCAGGTCCTCTGGGAGAGCAGTCAGTGCTCTAAATGTTGATAGTATCAAATCTGGGGAGATAAGAAACCCATTGATTGCTGGTGAGAATAGGAAATGGAGTAGCTTGTTTTAATAGAGAGTTTATAAGTTTCTTATAAAACAAAACATTCTTCCCATTCAATCATTTCAGCAATCATGCTTAGACATTTACCAAAGTAAACTGAAAATTTAAGTCTACACATACGCACATAGAAAAACCTTTCACACAAATGTTCATATTAACTTTATACATAGTTGTCACAACTTGAAACCAGCCAGCATGTGAATGCCTAAATACTGGTATATTAGAAAATGGAGTACTCAGTGTTAAAAAAATAAATGAACTTCTTGCCTCAGCTTGATATGCCAGACTTTGTTGACTCCCCATGGGAGGCCATACCCTCTCTAAGGAGTGGATGCGGGTAGGGTTGTGGGGGGGGGGGGAGATGGGAGGGGAGCGGGAGGAGGGAAGGGAGGGGAACTGTGGTTGGTATGTAAAATGAAAAAAAATTAAAATAAAGAACTACACCCCACAGAAACCAGGAAAATATATAAATAAGTAAATGAACTGTCAAACCATGAAAAGACACAGAAAAATTAACCATTATTATGAAGTTAATGCTGTTCAACTATGTAATCTAAAAAAAAAAACAACCACACTAGTTAGATGATGTGGTGTGGTGATTTGAGGTTGATGGGAGGAATGAGTTAAGCAGGACACAGGGTTGGTGACATTTGGAGTGTTCTGTATGATGTGTGACTGTGGTAGACATGTGACGTCATAAGTGTGTACACACCTATAGGATGCACATCATCAGGAGCCCTAAACTTTAGTCAGGTATTGACTTGTTGATAATGGTAAGTTAGGGTAGAATTGATGGATTATAACAAATGAGGCTCATGTGGGGGAAGACAGGAATTCTGAACTTCTTGTTCAGTTTTGCTGTGAACACAAAACTGCTCTAAAAAGTGAAATGTATCAGTTCCTTTCTTCAAAATACAAGTTGTGCAGTGCAGTGGTGGCACATGCCTTTAATCCCAGCACTCGAGAGGCAGAGGCCAGAGGATCTCTGTGAGTTCAAGGCCAGTTTGGTCTACAGAGTGAGTTCCAGGACAGGCTCCAAAGCTACATAGAAAAAGCCTAAATAAATAAATAAATAGATAAATAGATAAGTAAATAGGTAAATAAATAAATAAATAAATAAATAAATAAATAAATAAATAGAAATTGTGTAGAACTATTCAGATGTAAAAGGATTTGAACACGCTTTGTTCTGGGCTAGATAATGCCTTCTAAAGGTAAAACCCAGTGGAAAAGTTGAGAGTCCCAGAAACTGTTGGGAACTGCAGAAAGTAGCATTTCTGTCTTAGGTGTCGAGGAATTTCTGATCCCCAGTACTTGGCTTTGTCAAGTTCATCTTTGAAGGTCTTTGGGGACTTTATAGTTGGCTAGTCATCCTATTTATCACTTCTGTAAGAGAAGGGTGCTCTTGGGTTTGTTTTCAAATGTGCCAGTTAAGAAAGGTTTTGTTTCTTGATTTTTAGAAAATGGACACTTGAGTTAAGGAATAAGTAAATAAGGCTATGGTTTGTTATTTGGAGAGATTGTGTTATTGTTGTATGAATTTATAATTCATGTTTAAATACTATGGTTAAGACAGTTTAAGCATCAGAAAATTTATGGATTTGGTTCCAAACCTATTATTACTAAGTAGAAAGTTAGGCACACTCTGATTTTCCTCATTTTCAGTGATAGGGTAGTGTGTCCTTGGGTTATCTGCATTCCAAACTTCAAGAATGAGTTATGTTTTAAATAGGAGTCAAGTTCCACAGTTCAGAAGCTAAAGTGACCCAGTGCACAGCCTTGCTTCTGCCTCTCCTGGCCTCTCTCTCAGCCTAGTACTCTTTCTGTGGATTCTTCCACATCTTATTAAAATGGTAAGAGTATTATTTGGGGAAGTAAAATGTAAAATGCAAATGTTTTTCACAGGTAAGGAGGTGATTTGTTACTTGTAAGTTGTTATTATTGAAATAACGTTCCAGAACTCGTAAAGTGCATTAGCCTTCTTTATTGTGTCTGTCAGTCTTTGTCTTCTTGATGAGAAATGACTTAAGTCTTCCTTAATTCATCTTGAAAGAAAAATGACCACTAGGAAGGCCTAAAGCAAAACAATAACATCTATTAACAGCAAGCTGTATAGTTACTCTATGGAAGTATGGGTATTTAATATTCCTACTTTATGGATAAGCTCTGAGGTTAAGAAACTTAGCACATGTAACTTGTTGGTGATCAAAACTGGCCCTTTTAGCCGGGCGTTGGTGGCGCACGCCTTTAATCCCAGCACTCGGGAGGCAGAGGCAGGCGGATCTCTGTGAGTTCGAGGCTAGCCTGGGCTACCAAGTGAGCTCCAGGAAAGGCACAAAGCTACACAGAGAAACCCTGTCTCGAAAAACAAAAAACAAAAAAAAAACAAAAAAAAAAAACAAAACTGGCCCTTTTAAAAATTGTAAACGTTTTCAAACTTGAAAATAGAAAGCATTTTCATGAAATTCCATTAACCATCATTTAAATAAAATAGTTATGTTCTTATAATTGTTTGGTTTACTCTTTAAAAAACGTCCTTCTCTGGAATATTTGAAAGGAGGCCTTTGTTTTGTTACTGTATTCTAGGTACTAATGTATGATTCTTACAAAGATGTGGGTGTGGGGCCTGGAGAGATGGCTCCGTGGTTAAGAGTACTTATTGATCTTCCAGAGGACCAGGTGGGTTCTGAGCACACCCATGAGGTGTCTCACAGCTGCATGTAACTCTAGGCCCAGGGGAGCAGACACCCTCTTCTCGTTGTCCTGGGCATCTGCATACACATTGCATACACTCAAACAGACACCCACAGAAACACATGTCCACACACAAACAAAAGTCAGTCTTTTCAATGTAATAACGAAAATACAGATGTTTCCTAGATAGTGACAGTGCACCTTACTAGACTTTTTCACATTGCAAGCATTGTCAAGACATTAGCCAGCTATACAGAGCTAGCCCTCGGTAACCTAAGGAAAGCTCTGAAAGGATGGGTAGTTTCTTACTTGTTTGTTTGACACAGATAGGTGGCTCTTCACAAAGCTAGGGACAGCTGGCTCACACAGGTCCTTCTAGACAGTGAAATTGACCTCTTGCTGATCTAAACTATACAGTATGCATAAAAATTTTAAAAACTTCTTTTGAAAAATTATTTTATGTGTCTGGTACTTTGCCTTCATGTATGTCTACGTGCCCCATGAGTATTTGAAGCCCTTGGAGGCTAGAAGAGGGTATCAGATCCCCTGGGACTGGAGCTGTCGTGTGGGTGCTGAGGATCAAACCTGAGTACTTTGGAAAAGTCCTGAAATTTAAAAGCTTCGTGATTCCCTCACTTCTTGTGAGAGGCCAAAGGAACGGAGTTGTTGGTGTGGTACATGTTAGCTCTTGAGGAGTGCCGTCTCTGGTGGTGGACTCAATGTTAAACTTATGCTCTGCTTTCCGAAGGTCTTCGATCTGCGGCAGTGTCACCGGCAGATGCAGCAGCAGGCGGCCACTGCACAAGCTGCAGCTGCTGCCCAGGCCGCAGCCGTGGCGGGAAACATCCCTGGTCCTGGCTCCGTAGGTGGAATAGCTCCAGCAATCAGTAAGTATAGTTTTGATTTTTCTGTTCAAAGTGTAATAGTGGCTTTTAATCTTGACTCGCTCAGTTGATCAGTTGTTTTAAGTAATAATAGAAATTAATTTTTTTACTGGGTTATAACATTTGCATTTGTGTAAACCTTTCTTCTGTAGTAGTTTCACTGTGCCTGGGATACGATCCTGTTTGCATTAGGTGATAAAGAGGGTTGTCATACTTCGGTCTACCCTCTTGGCCGATGCTTATTATAGTTACTGCCTCACCGGCCAAGGGGTTAAATCACTGAGTGCGTGGCTTTGTGCTGATGGGAATAGCTACTGCAGGTTCAGAACTGGACACCTCCATTTAGAAACGGTATGCTGAACCCAGAGAACTAGGTGAGGGTGGCATCTGATAACTCGTAGAGTCTTTAATTTAGGGTAAGTTCACTGTGCCAGGTTTCACACTGATGGGGAATTTTTTACTGCAGCGTTAAACTCCTGACTATAGACTTTTATGATGGAAACACGTGGCACCCATCTTCCACGTCTGAAGGCATAACTAGTGATTCATTCAACCCCTGTTCTTAACTTCTTCAGTGTGGTAAGCACGTCACACTGGCTAAGAAAGCTGCAATGGGCCTGCAGGTTTCGCCACAGCACATTGCAGATTCCCCCCGTTAGTTTCATGGTAATACTGATAAATGTGGGCTGACTATATGACTGTATGTTCTGACTGGAAAATTAGATACTGAGTCTGCTGTGACTTATGTTCAGGAGTTTACAGTTTAGGATTATAGAAGACATAATCACTAATTCAAATAAAAAAGACTGGGGATCTAAATATTTGCTAGTTTTAATGTTATAGACAGACATGGCTCTGTTAAGAATTCAGACTAGAATTGAATTTCTTATTTTTATCTATTTCCCCCCTTGTGTGTTATCTCAAAACTGAGGGACAGACACAAGTCAACTGACAGGTCACAGTGGGGCCCAGTCCATGACTGATTATCAGTCATGTCTTACTCTGGTGTGGCAGTTTAGACACTGAGGTTCTTAGAACCATGACGTGCCCTGACTTTGACAAAAGGAGTCGATTCTTCCTCCTCTATGTCTACTTCTGAAGAGGAAAATGGGTGAAATATCGGTAGATTGTGGGAATTTACTTGGTCTCTGGTAGTTAAAATACATAATGTGGAATGTAAATTGTCTTACCCAAGTTTTCAGTCTCCGTCGTTAAGGTTTAGACCTGCAGTGACTTTTGACACTGACAGAGAAATTGTATGCTGAGAAAAACACGTAAAGAAGGCAGAGTGTAGGGAGGAGGGAAGAGGTGACCCTGCTTCCTGACACCCTCCACACTTCTTCTGCTAGGTCTGTCTGCTGCTGCCGGCATCGGTGTGGATGACCTCCGTCGCTTGTGCATACTCAGGATGAGCTTTGTAAAAGGCTGGGGCCCGGATTACCCGAGACAGAGCATCAAGGAAACACCATGCTGGATCGAGATTCACCTCCACCGAGCTCTCCAGCTCCTTGACGAAGTGCTTCACACCATGCCCATTGCAGACCCACAACCTTTAGACTGAGAGCTCTCACCATGGACGCCCTAACCATTTTCAGGATGGTGGACTATGAAATATAATCCTGTTTATAATCTGAAGACCTATTGCATTTTTGTTCTGCTCTGTCTTTTCATAAAGGGTTGAAAGATGTGTTTGCTGCCTTGCTCTTAGCAGACAGAAACTGAATTAAAACTTTTTTTCTATTTTAGAACTTTTCAGGCATGGCTCAGAGCTTGAAGATCAGGAAGAACCAACTCTTACTAAATCTTCACTGGTGGTTATGTGTGAAGGAGTCATTCCAGTGCTGGGAACTCAGCCCTTTAAGTGTGCGAGCTGCTTACACACAGGACACTGGTGTGCTCTTCTGCAGAGTACATTCAGTGTTGCTGATTTTAAGGCTGAGAATTCTCAAAGGTAGCTCACCTGTTACTTAGTGAGCATGTTATTGTTGAACACACTGTGTTCAAGTGCTGTGTGGGTGAGTCAGTTTTACCGAAAGCAACTTCACTCTGTTTTGAAAACCTTTTATCCAGAATGTTTTTTGCAAGCTAAGCAGTGAAGGTGAATTAAATTCATACTGTCTTACAGACTTCAGGGTTTTTTTTCCCCAAGACAAAACACTAATCTGTGTGCATAGTGACAATTCCTTACAATTACCAGTCAAAGAAATGCCATTTAAAATTACATTTTTTTTAGCCCTAATAGATGACCATTATCAAGATGTGTACTTTTGCCCTGTTAAACAGTAGATGAATTCTTCTATATTTCTAGGCATACGGTTGGTTATAAAAGCGCCTAGGGGGATTTCTTGCCCTTCCTTCACAGGGAGAAGGTTTTGTATTTATAAGACACTAAAAGCAGTGTTGCTCTGCTGACGCCTCACTGTTCTGCAAGGTGGCAGTGCTTCACGAAAATAATGATGACTATTTTGGAAACTGCTAAATTCTATGTTAAATACTGTGCAGAATAATGGAAACATTGCAGTTCGTAATAGGTAGTTTGGATATTTTTGTACTTGATTTGATGTGTGACTTTTTTTCATATACTGTTTAAATCATGTATGTTTTGACATTGTTTAAAATTCAGTTTTTGTATCTTGGGGCAAGACTGCAAACTTTTTTATACCTTTTGGTTATTCGAAGCCCTTTGTTGGACATCATCGACCAGTCAGCAGTGACTTTGTGTAGAGACTGAAAGAGAAGAGTTGCAGATGCGTTGACTATACCACAGACACAACATGTATACTTTTTACCTAGTTCGTAGCGTAAATAAAACTGAGTCTCAATATACAAGGTTGAATTCTAGGTTTTGTTTTTAAAATGCTTTCCTTTTGCACTTTTGAGTCCAATCTCAGTGGCAAGACACCTTCTACTAAATGACAGGCAACAGCCAGTTGGATTGTGCAGCTCTGGTTCCCCTCACACTCTACCAGGACTTTCCCATGTACATTATGTATCATGTGTAGAGTTGGTTATTTTTTGAACTTTTATTTTACTGTAGCAAGAAATAGACCTGGGATGAATAGTGTGAATAAAATCAAGATCATCGTTGAGATGCTTTTATTCTTTGCTCTGAGAGTTTTCTGTGAATTTTACAGTGCATAGGCATTTGAGCTCTGGAAACATGTGCATAGCAGTGTGTGTGTGTGTGTGTGTGTTGCGCGCGTGTGCGCGCGCATGCGTGCGCGCACGTGCACATGCGTGCTGACAGTAATCAGCAAGTCCTGAAGCCTGCTTCCAAAGGCTCCAGAAACCACTGAAGGCTGCTGTGACCGAAGTGGAAAGCTCAGTCTAACTTATATACCTTTTTTTTTTTTTTTTAAAGAAAGCTTCTTGATCAGTTCATTTCTACTCTTAAGTACTTATAAATACTTTTGTTACCTAATTATTATCTGTAGAAGTTTAAGGTAATTTTTAAAAGAATGTTGTGTTGGCAGAATTATAAAAAGATACCTTTTCTAGAAATATTTGTCTTTAGATCCATTTTACTCTGAATGGGGAATAGGAGTGAGAGGGAAGAGTTTTAGTATAACGGACTTTTAAAACTCCAGGTTATCTGAGTAGAACATTGTCCATGCGGTGGTACAACTTTATTTTCTACTTTACGGAAAGTTTTCCATGTTTAAGCATCTTCATAAAGTATGTGGGAAATATTTGCTAAGAAGTATCTCTTCAGAGCCAAGCCACCTGTCTTGGTTTTCTTACTAAGAGCCATAGAATTTACTTCTAGTTATTGATGATCCTTGTAATTTGACTGTCCTATCTTTTTATAAAGTCTGGTTTTTTTTTTTTTTTGTTTTTTTTTTTTTTTTTTTTTGTTCCCTAGAAATTGCCATCTTTGATGAATAAGACTTTAAAAAACTTCCTTAAGCTTAAAAATTTTGTGTCCATTTTAGGATAAGATAGTTTGTGTAGTTCTTAGAGTCTGATTACAATGTGGGTATGGTTCTGGGTGATGGTCTCTGATTCATAGCTCGAGTCTCGTAAGAGTAGATCTCACTGGAAGCTGAGTGAGAGAGGAAGTAGGCCCACCCAGTTTGAAACCCATTCTACTTTTGTCTTGTGCCTTTCTGTGCATGATTAAAGGGAATCCTTAGTGGTATTGCCTTTATTTGCTTGGGAGTAGATTCTTTTGTGGGATAGAGTCTACCTTAATTGTTCTGCTGTACTGCCCCTGCTGTACAAAGATGATGATAAGCCACTGCCATGCACTTGCTTTTCCACCACCACCATCTTCTTGTGTTGTCCTAACCCACTGTGCCTATAAACAGTGCAGGTTCACAGATCGGATGAGCTGCCTTAGAGGACATACCTGGAAAGTCCAGCAACACGTGGTTGCTATGCTGTACTTCTAAGTGAAAAATCCAGTTTTGTGGGGAATGGTGTGGTTTGTATTAGCAACTTTGAAGGCAAAGTCAGCTTGGAGGTTTTACAGACTGGAGAAGGGAATCTTCCTGAAATGCTTGTGAGGTATCTGTGGAGGTAAAAAGTATTTGTTCCTGGTCTGCTAGTAACTGGCTAATTGTCACTCTTTAGTTTGTTCTTGTTGTTGTTATTTGTTTGTTTTTTATTTTAATTTGCTGCCCTTTTAGTTGAGACCCCTTGGAAGGAACAGTTTTACTTGGAGTTGGCCAGAGTTCTTTTTGGTAGTTTCTATAGGTTGCTGTCTTCATCGCTGTCGGTTTATTTGATGATAGGGTGGTAAAGAGGTGAGTTAGATTATTGCAGTGAATTCGAACATGAACCCTTGTCAAGTAACAACTCTCACAGGTGGGGCCTGGTGGAGACTAGCAGGTTGCACTTAGTGTGAAAAAAATGCCCCCCCAATAGACGAACTCATCTTGCTACACATAGTGATCTGTAAATAGCCCCTGAAATCCTCCTTTGCATGATCATAAAGAAAAGGCTGTGAGACTCCTGCTCAAGCCTTTCCAGTTTTCCCTTCTAATAACCAAGCAATTTCTTCTCTTGGGATACATTAGAAGTGTGTAAAAAGCCAGTGGCCTTATCCATAGCAGCATCCTTGGCACAGCCTCCGACCTAGCACTTTGGGTGCAGTGCGGTGGTTTATCTGGTGTTATTGAAGAATGAAATTTTTTCATCATCTTGCCTTATTAAGCAGTAAAACTGTTGAAAAATTAGCCATTTATTGGTGGGAGCTATTTAACAAATCAGAATATACTGGGTATACCATTTCTTCTTCTTCTTCTTCTTCTTCTCCTCCTCCTCCTCCTCCTCCTCCTCCTCCTCCTCCTCCTTCTTTTTCTTTTCTTCTTTTCTTTTTTTTTCCCTGTGCTGTCTCTGTGGACTCTGGGCCTCTGAGATAGACAGCACTATGTAGCCTTTCCTAAATGCCCAAGACTGCTGTAGTTTTGATGTTTTTGTTTTGAATTCTCCTGATCTTCCTTTCTGACAGCTACCACTTCTTGAGTGGTTTGTTAGTGTGCCTCTCCTTAATGTTCTCATTTTTTTTAAATTCATCTTTCCTAACTGCTTAGCTGAGGGAACCAGGTGAGGGAAATTATTAGCGTTCACCCAGGACACTTTCCTGTTGGGGTTGAAAAGGACTTTGATGCATTGCTATTGCGCATTGATTTGATTGCTTCCAGGGTCTCTGATTCTTGATGAGTTTTATATGGTTGATGTGGAGAGACTTAAGTTGTAGCCATAGCCCCATAGCCTTTCTCTCTCCTAGTGCTTTGAAAGATGTAGTTTCCACTGAATTCACTCATAAAAGCTGTACTGTTTGCTAGAGGCCCCAGCAAATCACACACACCCTCTTTAGAAAACATCCTTGCTTTTTCTGTCTCCTGGTAACCCTGCTCTCTGGCCGCCTTCCTCTCTGGATACTTCTAACCTCTAGGTGCCTTTGTGAGAATTGAGGGTCTGATATCATGCCCCAAGGAGTAGTTAATGTAATGACTAATGTTTTCAGGGATTTTAGCATCAAACTTCAAAATGAATGAATGAAGCTTTTTATTCCTTTTTTAATGTGGGAAGGACTGAGGAGAATTTTGGTGAAGACAATCATTTCTCTGTGTTCACACAGTTTGTTTAAGATGTTTTTTCAGTAGGTCCAGAGTTCATGTTCCTGTTCAACCAAAAACATGTGGCTCTGGATTCAGACAGTAGCACTTTGAGTTCATGATTTGTGTGTCCTTGGCAAGTCGTTTCCCTCCCTGGGCCTCAGCTGCCTCACCTGTGAATGAGGGGCTGGACTGTTGTGCCAGCTCTGGCTTCTAAGTGCCCTTGCCCACCTTGCAGCAGTGTGGCATTCCCTCTTCCCCCTTGGTCTGCTGTCGGAAGGGGGGTCTTGCTTATTTCTTTGTTACTCAGTGAGACTAGGCTTGATCTTTGAGTATTTGTTCTTCCGTGGACTAGTAGTTACATATGTCCTTACGACTTACTTTTAACCAAAGGCCTAGCACCACCTTGGGGGCTGCAGCAAGTACAATGGGAAACACACACACCTGGGGTGGGAGGAGCCTTTAGTTCATTTGCCATCATCTATGTTCAGAGCCTGTCGAAAGGCTCTTCTGAGTCATGGCATTCTGACTTTCAGGTTGGTATGTGTGTGACACTGTCTTCCTAAGTGCTGGCAATTCTTCACCTAAAATGGATTCAAATCCTGTTGTTAATGCCTAGTAATATTAGAGGTCCTTTGTTAGGGTCTTTAGTTGCTTAACTCTTCTATGCTCCAAACAGGAAGTTCTTCAGAATTATATCAATATTTTAATTGATGCTATGAAAAACAGTATCAGTGAATGATTATTCACTTTATTTTTGCCTCTTTTATATCCATTTTGATTAAACAACTTTTGGCTGGTTCATTCCTTTCAGAGAGTTCTCTTCCAGCCTGCTTGGATGAGTATAATAACTGAGTTTGTTATTTTTAAGGACCTGGGAACCTTTCTAGTGGGTGGGTTAGGGGTGGGTTAGGGGTTGGGCAGTCCTGGTAGAGGCCAGCTCTATGGGAGCTGGTGGGAAAGGGATGGAACCAGTTGCTCCTGCTAAGGTTGCTTGTCATTGGTGGAAGGACTCATGGGCTTGGATTGGTTAAAAGGCTAATATGGAGTTGGCAAACCTCCTCCAGATGGAGGGTTTTTTGTTCAATGCATCAGACATGTGACTTACCAGAAAAGCATGATTGCCTATAGTGATGAAAACTGGTGTGCTGGAGTCCAGTGTGGAAGAAGTGACGGGGGTGTTGGGGACAGATTGGTGGTGGTACTCCCAACTCTGTCTCCTCATCTGGGGTCACTCATAGCTTGTGCTTTTAGGAAAACCTGGTCAGCTGAAGCACCAGTCACTTCCTTTCTATATACTTTTGCCTGGTTGAAGTCTGTGGCTTAAAAAAAAAAAAAATAGTTGAAACTTTCTTGAGAACTCTGTAACAAAGTATGTTTTTGATTAAAAGAGAAAGCCAACTAAATCATTATGTGCTCATTCTTTTTCTTAAGTTCATGGACGTCTTGGATCTCGAAAGAGTTCCTGATTGCTTTAAGAATTTTCACATTTGAGATGGACGTTTTCTTTCCTTGTGTCTTTGAGATGGGAAATAATGACATTCCAGAAATAATCCTGGAATAGTGGTCTCAGTCTCGTCTCTCTCTAGAGGGGTGGGGTGATAGTGACCAGAGAGTAGTGGGTGCTGAGGCAGGGGAGCCATGGAGTGGAGACAGAGGGCTGGGGAAGCTGCTGGCCTCTCAGTTTCCAGCTCTAGGAGAGGAGAAGGCTGAATAGCAGGTAAGTGTTTCTACAGTAATGCCTAGTATGACCACATCAGCTTTCTCATCTTGATGATAGAGTTTTAGAGATGCTCATCAGGCCAAGAGACTTGTTCTTTCTTGTTTGCTAACCTGAAGTTTACAGTATTTTAGGCAAGAACTTGAGGGAAGTAGATTGACAGTCTCACCGAGAAAAACCAAAACAAAAAAACTTAGTGGAACTCAGTTCAGGAGAAAGGGAAGTTGTATATTTTCATCTTTCTGCCCTTTGCTCTTTTTTCTTTCTTTTGAGATGAGATCTCACTGCATAATTTTGGCTGACTTTTGAACTCGCCATCTTCCTGTGTCAGCCTCTTGAATACCAGAATTACAGGCACACGTAGCATCTCACATGGGGGTTGGAGGCAATCCATTAAGGAGACAGGAATCCTAGACAGAGGGCACCAGACAGTGGACCTGCAAAAGGTGCTGAGAGACTTCAGCAACCCTGTGATTAAAGACCCCAGAGAACAGCACCACCTGCAGCTGACAGGGTCTGATTGACACTTGTAGGTAAGTCACACTTGTCTTAGCTTTCTGCTGCTGTGAGAAAGACCATGACCAAAAGCAACTTGGAGAGGAAAGAGTTTATTCCACCTTACAGCTCCCAGTCCTTTACGAAGGGAAGTCAGGGCAGGAACAGAAGCAGAGGCCTTGAATGAACACTCTTACTGGCTTGCTTCCCACGTCTTTGACTTAACTTGTTTTCTTAACACAACTCAGGACTATCTGCCCTGACACCACCCTCAGTGAGCTGGACCCTCCCACATCAATCAATAATCAAGAAAGTGCACAATATATTTGCCTACAGGCCAGTCTGATAGGGTCGTTTTCCAAACTATGGTTCCCTCTTCACTGATGACTAACTTTGTGTCACATCGACAAAAAACTAGCCATCATAACATGCAATAGCAACATATATACTTTTCTGAGAATGGAGAAAATTTAAGTCATGGGTGTAGTTGGGTAAGAGGGCTAACCTCTAGTGATATAGTAGAATTACTTGGGAAAAAATTGACTGTAAAAGTAACCGTTAGGATTTTGAATATTCATAGAAGAAACTAAAGTCTGGTGTAATAGTGTTGCCAGTGACCCTGTTTGATCACAGAAGTTTCTACAGTTTTTATAGTTTGAATTCAAGAGCATGGTAAGGGCTAGGGGGATAGCTCAGTCAGTACAATGCTCGCTTTGCAAGCCTGAAGACCTGACCTCGGTTTCCAGAACCCACATGAAAAATGGTGGTACATGTTTATAATTGAGGGCTTAGAGTTAGACACAGGTAGGTTCCTGGGGCTCGCTGGCCAGCCTACCTACTTGGCAAACTCCAGGCCAGTAAGAGACCCTGTCTCAAACAAGATGTATTACACCAAAGGAACACCTTAAGTTGACCTTTGTCCTTACCCACATGTGCATCTCCACATTTATGTGTGCCTAAGTGCTCACACACACACACACACACACACACACACAAACCCTAAAAGGATGCATCATTGGCTCAAAACTAATTAAGGGCAGAAATCACAAGGCCATCTCAGTCTATAAAGAAAAGCTCATTGGCAAAATTCAATATTCCTTTATGACACAAGTGGGGATGGGGATGGAGAAATGGCTGAGCTTTTAAGAGCACTTGTTGATTTTGTAGGGGACATAGGTCCAGTTCCTAGCACCCACATGGTGGTTCACAATCATCTCTTCCAGTTCTAGAGGATTTGATGCCCTCTTCTGAACTTCACAGGAACCAGGCATACACACTGTACACATATATGCAGCCAAAACACTCATACACACAAAATTTTAAAAGTCCTGAAGAAACTAGGATTTACTCCAAGAAGAGACAGCTCAGCCTAACAAATGCTGTATATTTGATAGTTTTGTAGCCAGCCTTATGCCAAATAAGAAGTAACAGCATTTCCCTAAAATCCAGAACAACACTATTGTTTCTTTGATTGACTGATTTGACACAGGGCTATCCACATAACCGTGGCTGGCCTGGAACTAAACATGTAGCCCAGGCTGGCCTGGAACTCACAGAGATCCGCCTGCCTCTGCCTTCTGACTACTGAGATTAAAGGCATGTGTTGCTATACCCAGCAAGATACTTCTATACAATATAGAACTTGAAGTTTTAGAGCATTAAAATATGAAAGAGGACAAATAGGGGAGGAAGAAATCAAATTACACGTATTTGCAGATGACATGATCCTGTTTGTAAAAGCTAGATCTCATAAACACCTGCATAGTAGTAGGATCCAAAATCAAGAGAAAAAACATAGCTTTTCTACATACTGGTAGTGAATTCACTGAAAGAGTCTTGGGGTAGGAGGTTGGTAATATTCACAGTAGCTTCAAAAATCCCAAATAAGTGAGGAATAAACCTAACCAGCAAGGTGAAAGACCTCTATAACAAAAACTTCATGACACTGAAGGAAAAAATTGAAGATACTAAAAAATGGAAGGTTTCTTATGCTCATGGATAAGAAGAGTAAGTATGAAAATGACAAGACCTGCTCAGGTGCAAGAGTGGCACTTCCATCTTGACAGTAACCAAACAGCTGTCTATGGACTTACGACCTCAAGAGGAGAGAAGTCATGCCTGGTACTGTGAACCTAGCCAACCACCTGCAGCTCCTGAGGTCATGAATGTTGCTGTCACTTTTCCTAAAGCAGTATAGGCCCAACTGTGTTCGGAATAGTTACACCTACAGCTAAATGTAGCTCTCAGTTGTGTCAAAGAAGCCTCTTTTACAGGAGACCATTACAGAAAAGCTCAACTGGTCAAAATTCAGAGAACAACTGACGGGTATGCAACCTCAATTAATACATCTACAACACAATCCCTACACCCAAGACGTAGCAAACATGGAGGAAGGGAGCAGGAGGATTTTAAGAGCCAGAGAGGAAGTCTGCTGCAGCAATTGTTTTCTAGATATGACAGGAAATTTTCAAGATAGGACAGGAAGTCCCCACCCATGAAATCTCAACAGTATGGTTGCCAAAACAAGACGTGAACAATATCAACACCAGTTGATATGCCGGTGTGATTGGGGCCAATCTCATGGGGCGCCAACCCTAGATGAAGAGCTATAGGCAATGAACAACTGCTGAGGAAGAGAGAATTAAGTCTTTCCCAGGATGAGCACCCTAATTGGTTATCCAGTACCAAGTGGTCAGCCTTGAAAACATACACACAAGTAATATTAAACAGACTCAGCAGAGTGTATGTATATATGTATTACATATGTATATATACATGAATATGTTACATATACACATATATGTTACAATTATTAAAGACTAGGAGACTGAATTTAAGGGAGCAGGGAGCCATGGGAGAGGTCAAAGGGAAGAGAGGTGAAGAGACAACTATATTTTAATTAAAAGCGCAAGGAAGTGGACGTATTACCCAAAGCAATTTACATGTTTATTTCAGTCCTCTTCAAAATTACATTCTTCACAGAGCTGCAAGAAACCATCCTAAAATTCATATAGAAGCGCAAAATGGCCCAAATTGTGAAAGCAGTCCTTAGCAGAAAAGACAATGCCAGAGCTATCACAATAGTCGACCTCAATTTATATTACTGAGCCATCGTGACAACACATACCAGTGCGAAACAGACCTGTAGATCAGTAGAGTAGGATAGAAGACCCAGAGATACATAGTTTGGGGCAAAACTGTCAAAAATATACATTGTTGAAAAGATAGCCTTCTCATCAAATTGTGCTAGGAAAATTGCATTTCCATATTTAGGAGAATGGAACTAAAGCCACACCTCTCACCTTGAAAACGAATTCAAAATGGATCATAGACCTTAGTACAAGATTGAAAACGTTGAAACGGCTGGAGGAAATCTTATAAAATGCTTCAAGAGGCAGGCGTAGCGAGGGTTTTCTGAGCAGGACTTCGCTAGCACAGAGAGTAGTACTAAGAGCTGACAAATGGGATTATATGAAATGAAGTTTTGGTCTGACAATCACCAGAATGAAGAGATAGCCTACAGAATGAGAACAATAAAATATTTGCCAACATCAGACAGGGAATTGATAATCAAGATATAAATTAAACACCAACCCCCTCCAAATTATTGTATCAATATATAAACTAGTTAATAGACAGTATCAAAAGAAGAAATACAGATGACTAACAATTACTCAGGTAGGTGTTTAATATCCTTAGCCATCAGGGGAAAGTAAAAATTGCCTTCAGTTTCCAGAGTGGGTACTATCAAAACCAGCCAGTGGTAACAAAGGCTGGCACAGTTGTGGGGAATTAGAGGAACCCTAATTCACTGCTGGTGTGAGTGCGAACTTGTGTAGCCTCTACAGAAATCAGTTCTCCCAACCTAAAGCTAGATCTACCGTATGACTCAGTCACAGTACTGGGAATGTACCTGCAGGAGTGCAGTTCAACATTCCAGATGTACGGGCACATCATGCTTGTGTTGTTCACAGTAGTCAGGAAGTGGAAACACTGCTAATGGCCATCAACAGATGAATGAATAAAGGAAATGTGCCACACATACACAGTGGAATTGTGTGCAGCCAAAAAGAGAAACTGTATCACGAGGTTCACAAGGAAATGGGTGCAACTGGAAATTAGTATGTTGAGTAGCTTAGACAAAAACACTACGTTTTCTCTTATGCAGGAACTATACTTAAAATTATATAAATGTGCTTTTATATGTGTACATTTGTAAGTCATGAAACTAGAAAGGGAAGGGGAAGGAAAGATCTTAAGGGAGTGAGAAATAGGGTCATGGGGTACATGTAATAGGAGAGTAGGAGAAGGGATTAGTTGAGAGAAGAGGGGGAGCTGGAAGGCCAGAGGGGATCGAGTGAGAACAAAGACAATGATATATGCATGAAGGTGCCATGTTGGAATCATTACTTTGTAGCTGTGGTGGTTTGAAAGGAAATGGCCCCCAAAGGGAGTGGCACTATTAGGAGATGTGGTCTTTTTGGAGTAGGTGTGGTCTTGTTGGAGGAACTGTGCCACTGTGGAGGTTGTTTTGAGGTCTCATAGATGCTCAAGCCATGCCCAGGGAGACAGACCACTTCCTGTTGCCTGCAAATCAAGATGTAGGACCCTTGACTACTTCTCCAGCACGTCTGCCTACATGTCACCATGTCGCACCATGACGATAATGGACTAAACCTATCAACTCTGAGTGAGCCACCACAATTAAATGTTTTTCTTTACAAGAGTTGCCGTGGTCATGGTGTCCCCTAACTAAGACATAAGTTAACCTAAAAATGTCACCAACAATAAAAAGTATCAGGATCTAAGCTGAGCACAGTGATGTACGCTTGCAGTCCCAGCATTTAGGTGACTGAGGCAGAAGGATCATGAATTTGAAGCTAGGCTATGCTACATAGCTTGATCCCATTTCACAATTTAAAAAATGAATTTTCTTATAGAACAAATTTATCAGTATTCAAAGCTGCACACATATTTGATTACTTCTGCCTTTTAAACCTATACATAATTCAAAAGACTTAAAATATTCTCAAAATGCTAAAAAAAATATTTAAGATGCACATGCTTTTCCATTGGTAACACAATATGTACCGTGATAGACAATGTGGGTTATAAAATGGACACATTTTGAAGAATTGAGACCATGTAAGGTGTTCTGTGAACACACTGTAACCGAAGCAGCAGGAACAGACACAGGAGGCTGTCCACACACTTGAAGCAACTTGAGATAGGGAACAAAACCTGAGCTAAATCTCTGGCTAAACTGGTTACGGTTTCTATTGCTGTGATGAAACACCATGACCAAAAAGCAAGTTGGAGAAGACAGGGTTTACCTGGCTTATACTTCCACATCACTGTTCATCATCAAAGGAAGTCAGGGCAGGAACCTGGAGGCAGGAACTGATGCAGAGGCCATGGAGGGGTGCTGCTTCTTGGCTTGCTCCCCATGGCTTGCTCAGCCTGCTTTCTTATAGAACCCAGGACCGCCAGCCCAGGGATGGCACCACCCACCATGGGCTGAGCCCTCTCCCATCAGTTATAATTAAGAAAATGCTCTCCAAGCTGGCCCACAGCCTGATCTTATGGAGACATTTTCTCAATCAAGGTCCCCTCCTGTCAGATAACTATGGCTTGTGTCAAGTTGACATAAATCTAGCCAGCACAGCAGGGCTGCATTAGCTTTCTCTCCAAAAGACAAAACCCCCACAACAGCTTGAGGGAGACGACCTCTGGTTCAGGTTTTGGAGTTTTGAGGGAGAGCGGAGGAGGGAGAAGCTAGAAATTTGTAGATAGAAGTATATATATAGAGAGACAGTTAGAAAACATAGGATAGCTCAGGAGGGCCTGGATCCTAGTTCCTCCAGCCCCTTCTGTCTCTACGAAAGCACTTTTTAAAGAAATGCCAAGGGGTAGAGCAAAAGACCTCACCCAGCACAGCCGAGCGTAGACCATCTCACACACCTGGTGGCCACGTACGTGGTCCAGCCATCCCCTAGTGCAGCCCTGCTGTGTAAAGCAAGCTCAACGCTAACTAGGAAACCTTTGTGGGCTCCCACAGAGTTTATTCATGGTCAGCCGTCTTCACCTTTCTAAGGCTGTTCTGAGTTAGACAATCACAGCAGTGAATGTACATCAGGGCAGCTGTTTAGCTCATGATGGACAGGAAGCAGAGTATGACGGGAAGGTGTCAGGGACCTATACTTAAGGGCCTGTCTGCCTTCAGTGACCTGTTGCCACTAGCTAGGTCCCGCCTCCTAAGTTCCCACAATTTCCCAAGCAGCAGCACAGGCTGGAGACCAGGCATTCAATATTAACTCCTGGGCTCCTTTCATATTCATATTCATATTCATATTCATATTCATATTCATATTCATTCTGACCATACAGGTGCAGGAAGGGAAATCCATAGTACTAAGTTAAAAACCGGAAGTTTCAAGCCAACACGCTGCTCCCACTTTCAGCATTTGGAATAGCAAAATAGACCAGAAGCCATCAGAAAGAAGTAAATAAACAGGCGTTAGTAAAGTTGACCTGAAAGAAACACTGTGACAGTGCCACAGTGACAGGGTCCTTAGCAAACCACAATCCACTGTCTGACAAGATGGATAATGAGGAAAATTTATAAATTACTAATTTGGAGAATGAAATGTCCTTACAGACTCACACCACAAAGATGAAGAGGTACACCGCAAACACCCGTGTAAATATGAGAATCAAAAGGGAACAGACTGACTTCTTGGGGTGGGGGATGCACTACAATTCATCCAGCAGGAAAGAGATTGAAACAGGTTGATAGCTATTAAGAAAATCAGGCTGGCATGGAGGTGCATGTCTTTAATCCCTGAGACTCATGAGGCTGAGTTGGGCAGATCTCTGAGTTCGAGGCCAGCTTGGTCTACAGAGAGAGTTCCAGGACAGCCAGGGCTACACAGAGAAACCCTATCTCAAAAAACAAAACA
>CABHPH010160601.1:0-11990 GCA_902168325.1 Peromyscus nudipes | reverse complement strand
AGAAAGTCAGGTTTGCAGTTCTTAAATCTTCCCTAAATCCACATACGGGGTGGTTTCGCTGAAGAATTCTTTTAAGTTTTTAAAGATTGTTTAATTTTGTGTGTGTGTACATGCAAAGGTGCCTCAGTATATGTGTGGAAATTAGGACAGCTTTCAAGCATCCTTTCTCTCCTTCTACAATGCGTTCTCAGGATCAAACTGAGGTCATAGACTTGTCAGCAAGGGCCTTTACGGACTGAGCCATCTCGCCGGCCCAAGGGATGTGTATTCTAACACTCCTAGGGTGAACGAGTCCAGCAAAAGTCACTGCATACAAACTCTCTGTCTACTAAAATTGTTTTGGTATTGGCAATGGACATACGGACATGAACTAAAAATATCATGTCACTTATAATCACTTCAGGTGCGTGGGTAGCAAAGCAACAAGACTTTCATGTTGAGAAATGTGAAAGCCACACAGTGCTGAGAAATCAAAGATCTCATAAATGGACAAGCACCCATGGCAAGCGTTGGAGCACTAAGAGTAAAGATGTCACCTCTCTATACGATTCATTAAAGTTTACCAACTTAGTACAGTTTCTACCAAAATCTCAACAATTTTGATTATGTAGATAAGATCATACTAAAATGTATTTATAAAGACAGACTAGAGCAGCTAGTGCAATTTGGAAAAATGAATGAAATGACAGAGATCAGTCTCTATGATTTCAAGATTCTAGAGCGCCACAGTGACCAACACATAGCATTGGTGGAGGGCAGATCAATGGCCTCCCTCTGGGATATTGGTGAGACTAACAACATCAAAATAAGTCATGCTGACCTTGCCCTGGGTCCCCTGACATGCTTGTACTAGGTCCACAGCCAGGAATGCCCTACACCTCTGATGGTCTCTGGACAATCTGGATCTCTCAAGCCTCTACTGAGAGACAACTAAAAGGAGCGTTTTCTGACACCTCAGACACAGACCCACTCAGATACACACAACTTTGACAAAGGTGCAGAAGTAATTCAGCGGGCGGGGGTGGGGGAGGGGGGGGTGAGGCTAACCCTTCATCAAATGATGAGGGAACTGGAGACAGAGAAGAAAAAGGAAGGGTCATCCAAATAAAACAAAATTAGCGTAGGTATGTGCGAGTGTGCCGCAGCTCCTGTGTGGAGGTCAGAGGACCTGTGTCAGGAGTCAGTTCTGCACCATTTGGGGCCTGGGGACTGAACTCCGGCTGCCAGTCTTGACAGCAAGCGCCTCTACCTCAGTGTCCCTTAACCCTCATCTCATACAAAGATTAATGATCCAACCCCCAGGCCTTGCCATTCCTTGACCCGTTCTGATCAATTTCCACCCCCACTACCACGTAACAACAACAACCCATTCCTACGAGTGTATCTTGACCCTGTCACTGGTACCCAAAGTTCTGTGTGGGGCCCTTCAACTTTATGGTCCATGTCTCTCTCATTCCCGGGCCAGACGTGTTTTGATTTCGTGAAGTACTCCATACGTCCCCTGCTCATTATTCACCATCCCTTTCATTTTTCCTCATTTAACTGATACTGCACTTTATATATTTAATAACATTTAACTCTTTTTCTTTTACCGAACTCCCCACTCCCATACAAAACCGATTGTCTAACCCTAAGCAAGTGTCTCCTTTTCCATGTAGGCAGCGGAACAAATCTTGAGGAAAAAGAGGAGTTTCTGACTGATCCCATGTCCCACTTAGGACCACAATGCTGTGTGTTCAAGTCTGCGTTCTGGATACAAAACGTTCACTGCCTACTCCCCCACCTGAGACTAGGCCACAGTGTTCATAAACCTTCACACTGCCAACCTCCAAGGTCCACATCACTCGCTGTGGCCTCAACCGTCTTTCCGTCATGAGAAATGACTCGCCCAGTGTCTATCAAAGCCGCCACGTGGGTGCACACTCTGGAAGCGATGCCCCTCCTGAGGACAACCCGCTGGGAGATGGCTCCTGTTCCTCGGGTCTCCCTGGCAGCATTCCCGCTGTTGTGGGCACACCCTTTGAACCCGCCCCGCCTCTGCCCCATTCCATCCCTTTTGCTAAGCTTCCTTTGGGAGAGAACTTTTTAAAACTCTGCACTATGTCGTTTCCCCCCTCCATTTCTGTCTTCCCCCACACTGCTCCATTCGGCTGTTACCGTCTAGTCTACCCTTCTGCAGCTGAGCACTGTTGGTCAGCGATAACCCATTTCCTCTCAGATTTAGTGGTCGCTTCGCTGTCCTTGTCAGATTTCCCATAGGCGGATGACATGGTTAATTACTCCTCTCTGTACAAACACTTTGTACTAGTGATTTTTCTCCTTCTTCGCTGGTCACTTCTCCTTTCCTGGCTTGTTCTCCTCCGCTCAGTCTCCAGCTGACCCTGGAAACCATGCTGGTCTGATCCCCAGCAGGGAATGCCCTATCCTTTCATTTTGCTGCACAAGCTCTGTGTCTTCCAAGGCTAAACTGAAACACACCCTCTAAGATGCGTTTCCTGATACCCCGGGCTCCCAGAAACACTTGGAGATCACCTTATTTTATCGTCATTATAGTTTCAAATGTCTTCATATTGGTTTAGAATATAAATCTGACAAAAGGAAAGTTATTTCTTCTAGGTTGTAGGCAATTTCAAATTCTCTCCCTTTTTTCCAATTTTATGCATATAATGTATGGCTTTGATTATTTTCACCCCTCCATTATCCTTTCTTAGTCCGTAATTTCAGATATTTCTGTGAATGAGAAAATGGAAGTTTCCACAGCAACGAGCATCATTTACTAACGACTGTATCTTCGTTGTATTTTTCTATCAAAAGATTGGATGAAATGGATAAGATTTCTCCTTGCATTCACAAAGTAAGATTAGCTTTTCTTTTTCAATTTTAACAAGGAGTATCTGGAATTTAATACAGCTTTAGAAACCACTAAACAAAGACAAAAGATGTGGGCATCAGGCTTGATTAGCAGTTCAGGGATTCCTGGGGCACCAGGAGTTTGAGAATGAAGGAGCAGCCAGAAGCAGGAGCTGGGGCCTGACTCTGATGAGCCTTGAAGAGCAGGCAGAGGAGGGTGAGCTCCCACAGCAAGGCAAGGTCGGCTTGACCTATTCTGACATTAATGGCCTCACCACTGCCCAAAAGGGAGAGGCCATATTCCAAGTTAATATTCCATTTTACACCTAATATGAGAGCGAGAAACACAGACACTTAAGCCTGGAGTAAACACAGTCATTACTGTGACCACAAAGCATCATCGATGGACCAATAAAAAGGAGGAATCATGGGAGAAGAAAGCCCATTTCTGCAGTGACTGAAGTATCCGCACTCGTAAACCTGCTGCCCTTTCCCGTGACCATCTGAGCCCTGCTCACAAACCGTTTGCCCTTTGTTTTTGTTCTGAGTTCAGCTCTGTCTCCACAAGGAACATGTTAGTGTCGTATCCCCCGGCACCTGTGAACGCGACACTGTTCATGAATAGAGACTCTGCAGATGAAATTGTGGGAAGAGGAGGTCAGGATGATGAGTGTCCTTACAGGAAAAGAGAAGGACAGACGGACTACTCAAGAAGACTGTGTTAAAGATGGAGGCGGAGATGGGGGGCAAGTACAAGACCCCAACACCAGAGGCAAGGAAGGCACCCCCGTCCCCGGTGTCCACACCTTGATTCAGGACCTCTAGCCTCTGCAGAGTGAGAGCATAAATTCCATTATTTAGTCTGTCTGGGTTGGGGTACTTTGTGATGGCCCCACAGATAATTAGTTCAATCCATGTTTCTTTGTTCACTCATTCCTCACACCACTCTGTGGCCAGTCTGAACCAGGCCCTGTGCTGGGGACTTTGGGTGACTTTGCTGAGGGAGTGGCTGGCTGAACAAGATGACCCGAAGATGGCCAGACTGAGGAACAGTTACTGGTGGGATGCAGGGCCTCAGGCTGAAGGTCAAGGCTGGAGAGCTTGTGACATGGGTTCAGGGCATGTTTTTTATATTTTTGGTTGTGAGCCTGGCCTTTCAGGGCTGAACCCTCTCTCCAGCCCCAGGGCATGTTTTTTAAACACCCAGGGCAAAGTTAGGGCAGGACTGTGCTTGTTACAACTGAGGACCAATCAAGGACTGCTCAGAACAGGGAGTAGAGAGACAAATGATCCGGGGACACAGTGATGGGATGGGATGGGGTGGGGGTGACAGGCCACAGCGGTGGAGCACGCCAACAATGATGCCACCCCTGCTATAGCATGTAATTTCCATGAGATCAGTAACTGGCAGACACCCGAAGGGGTGCTTGCCCTGGTTAGAGGCTCTTGTCATCTGCCAGACACTGGTTGGTTTACCTGGTTAGAGGGTCTTGTCATCTGTCAGACACTGGTCAGTTCACCTGGTTAGAGGGTCTTGTCATCCTCCAGACACTGGTCGGTTCACGGCTGTGTTGGATCTTGTCATCTGCCAGACACTGGTCAGTTCACGGCTGTGTTGGATCTTGGGCTATTAACCTCTTATAGAAGAGTGTATGCAAACTTCTCAACAATGAGCTTAGTGTCTAGAAAGGTGGACTAAACCCCAGCTGACACCTTCATTAGGTGACCTTAATGCAAAGCCAGAATGTGTTTGGAATGTCGCCCGGTGTTTTAAAGAGGTAAGCCTAATCATGCACTTACAGGAGGGATGTGGTCTGGACTCTGGGGCTCCAGCTTTGGAACAGGCAGGCAGATTGTAGGTATGAGGCAAACCTTGTGCTGAGAGACCAGGAAGAGGTGGCCATGATTGTGTGGAAGACGCTTCTGCACGCACAGCTGCCCAGGGACTGCCAGGAAAAAGGGCCAGCAGGAGTGATGCTCATGAAGAGAACCAGATTATCAAGGGACAGGTATCCCAGGGCGTCGAAGGTGTACGACACTGGGTATCACACTCCGGGATCCTTGAAATCAGTGCATGGCTCCTTATCAATTCCTCCAGGTCCTGGTATTCTGGGCCACCTAAGAACCCCTGGACAGTGGGACCCCAGGAAGGAGCTGCAGCCTTTCCCTGGGAGGGTTTGCTCAGAAAGAGGGCGAGGCTGAGAGCTCACTTGGAGCTCAGCGCGTTCCTGCGGCCACCACTGGATGTCGCCATTGTCTCGCGAAGGGCGCAGGAGCGTCAGTTGATGGCGTCTCCTTCACCCTTTGCTACCCAGTCAGGGTCCTCGCCCAGGACCCTTGAGGAAGCACGGCGGGTCCCGCCACTCATCGCCCATGCTCACTGCAGCCCACGTCCAGGGGCGGAGGCCGAGGTCTGCCGGAGCCTGTCTGTCCGATTCTGCAGAAAACAAGGCCGCTGCGGGACCTCTGGGGAGATCGCTCTCAGAAATGTCGTTTTTAGGTCTACAAGAACCCCATTCTTGCAGAGCTAGCAAGCTAGGCCCTCGTGCTCCCAGAATCTGGTCAAGCAGTCAGACTCTCTGGGGGCACCAGGCCCATCACACTCTGAGGTCTCAGGTCCCTGGGTGCCCAGTGTCAGCACACCTTTACACCTCACAACGGGTGGCTAATGGAAAGTCCTGGCCAGGCCAGGACGGGAGGCCCTTCAGTGGGCAAGCCCGGGGACCTCAGTTTTGCAGAGACCCCATAGACAGGCATCCTGTGGACGCACTTAGCTGTGGCAGTATTTACACAACCCGGGAGAGAGGAGCCTGGGGTGACAGCAGAAATGGTCAGAAGTTTGGGCTGTTTCCTGTTCGTTGTTTAACTCAAACTGTGTCCTTTGGGGGTGACTAGCTGTGCTGGCTTTGTCTCTGAGGGGTGTGTTAATTGTCCTTGATGCAGAAGCACCCAGAGCCCTGGCTAGACAAAACCTGAAGACCCGGCCCTGGCATGTGAGAAAGCCCAAAGAATGTCCATAGCTCAGGAGCCTTGGGGTATCATGCTCCAAGAAGCTCCTTGTAATCAGTGCATGTGGCTGCTTATCACTGCCTCAGTTTCCTCGTGGGAAATTAGAACATCTTCTTTTGGGTAATGGGACGCAGCAGAAAGCATTTAGATCAGGAGCTTTCAGCAAGCCAACAGTAGAACAGCAGGACTAAAAAAATAGCCCCTTTCTTTCTTACACCTAGAAAGTGAGGCTTTGGGATGTGTGTGTGTGTGTGTGTGTGTGTGAATGTGTGTGTGTGAATGTGTGTGAGTGTGTGAGTGAATGCGTGTGAGAAAGTGAATGTGTGTGAGTGTGTGAATGTGTGTGTATGTGTGTGTCTGTGTGAAAGTGTGTGTAAATGTATGTGTGTGAATGTGTGTAAGAATGTGTGTGTGTGTGTGTGTGTGAGAGAGAGAGAGAGAGAGAGAGAGAGAGAGAGAGAGAGAGAGAGAGAGAGATCAGAGGGCAGCCTCCACTATCACTGCTTTCAAATACCATCCATCCACCATTTTTTTTTTTTTTTTTTTTTTTTTTTTTTGAAACAGGGTCCCTTACTTTCCTGGAACTTACCAAATAGGCTAGAGTGATGGCCAATGAGCCCCAGGGATCTGCCTGTGTCCACCTCCTTCCTTCCTTTCTTTCCTTCTTTCCTTCTTTCCTTCTTTCCTTCCTTCCTTCCTTCCTTCCTTCCTTCCTTCCTTCCTCCCTTCCTTCCTTCCCTCCTTTCTTCCTTCCTTCCTTCCCACCCACTCTCATGTCCTCTGGCTTGAGAGGCAAGCAGTTTAAGGACTCCAGGGGCATCTGAGCCTTTTGTTTTGAGACAGCCTCTTGTATGTATCAGGCTGGCCTCCAACTTGGTATATAGCTGGGGATGACATTGAACTTTAGCTCCTCCTGCCTGCGTGTCCTGAGTGCTGGGTTAGAGATGTACGGCACCACATGTATCCAGTGTATGCAGTGCTGGGGACCCAGTTCAGGGCTGCTTGCTTGCTAAGCAACCACTCTACTACCTAAGCTATACCCCTAGACCGTGAAAATTCTTTCGACTCAGTCTTGTAGCTTTTTGGTACAGACTGGCAGATATTAAAAGTAGATTTCTTTCCAACAGTGCTGTAAGAGAGCTGGTTAGTTACAGTTATCCGCTGCTCCAGGGGGTCCTGTGAGGAGCGGACCAGCAGATGGCCTGTGGGGAAGAGAGAGGATGCCTCAGCCAGAAGACGGCCGACAGAGCAGAGCAGCCAAGGAGTCCGGCAGGCCACTGCCAGAAGGGAAAACAAATCTCGTGCCACTAGATCTACGATTTCAAGGCAAACCGGAAATCTGTATTTTTATTGCTGTTTCCCAATGTTTAAATGTTGGCAAATGATTCAAATAATTTGTCCAACACTGAAAGCCAATCCAAACAGGTCTAAGGGCCAGATTAAGGGCTCAGGCTGCCAGTTAGTTGACCTGAGATCCAGACCTCTACAGGACCTTGAACTGCCTGCTAGCTCATGACCAGCTATCTCTTCAGGCAGTGGGAAAATACCCCAAGACTTGCCCTCGGCCTTCCCAGCTGTTATACAGCTCTTTAGGCATGGATATATGAAGGATTTTCTGGAGATTTGGAATCTATCTTTTCTGTGTCCCCCAGAAACAGTTTGATATGGCTTAAGTGTGCTGTAACAACACAGGTGACTATGACCTCTCGGTCACTTGTTTCTGGGTCTCAGTCTTATCGGGTGTAATATGAAAACATCTAACTAGACACTCATCACCCAAGCCTTCCTTCGCTCTAGAGCCAATTTTTTGTTTTGTTTTGTTTTTAGTGGTAGTGGTAATTTTATAACATGCTACTGAAATGTAACACTTACTGGTGGCTTTAGTTGAGCGAGGCTCACACTATCCAACAGGAACATGATGCAAACCCCAGGTGTAACTTAAAATTTTCTAATAGTCACATTAAAATTAAAAAGAAGAGGGTGGGAAGATGTTTCAGGGGGTAAACACAAGTATAATTACCTGATTACCTGAGTCTGATCCTTAGCACCCACCCATGTTAAAAACCAATCTGGGAATGCGAATGTCTATGTGAGCTTGCAATCCCAGTGCTTGGGAGGGGCCGATAGTGGGACCCTGGGCCTTGCTGCTCAGCCAGTCTAGCCAAATTGTCAAGCTTCCTGTGTCCAAAGGTGGGGGGGAAAAGGTGAACATTGAGGAAGACACACTTGATGTTTGATGTTGATCTCTGGCTTCCACACACACATGGGTGCACACCACAAACATGTGAATGTATGTTTGTACATATGCACACACATTAAACATAGGTAAGATCCATTTTAGTAATCCATTTGTCTGTTGCAATGTATATGCAGCAGACAGTGTATCACTAGTCATGTATACAATCAGTATGAAAAATCCTAGGAAGATACAGTAGGTTTCAGACCAATTTTTGGTTATCATTTTGGACAGCATAGCTCTAGGGTAAGAAGTGCCAGTGACTCTCAAATTCCCAAGTGAGACCTAAGCAGGAAAAATAAGTCTGCATTTTCCCAGTATATGGAAGCTCTGTACACTCTTCCCACTTCCCCCTCTCCCCAGCTTTTCTTTGCAAGGAAAAAAGTTCTCATAGGGAAAGAAGGTCATACCATGTTTGGTATGCAGTGCACCTGCGTCTCACCAGACACCATCTCTCTCTGTCTCTGTCTCTCTTTCTTTTAGAGATTTATTTTAGTTTTATGTGTATGGGGTTTTCCCTGCATAAATATCTCTGCACCACATGTATGCAGTGGCCACAGAGGTCAGAAAAGGACAGTCATCAGATCCCTTGGAACTGGAGTTACAGATGGTTGTTAGTCATCATGTAAGTTCTGGGTATCAGACCTGGGTCATCTGGAAGAGCAACCAGTGCTCTTGACTGCTGAGCCATTTCTGCAGGCCCCAAGACAGTACCTTTCTCCACCATCTTTTCATCAGCCTTAGGGGAAGCTTAGCTAGGCAAGACCTGTAGAGAGGGAATGAGAATCAGCACAGGGGCTTCTGGGAAAGTGCTACCTGCAGCCTGTGTCTCCCAGTCCCCTATCCCATCCCATAAGCCCCAAAGAAGCAGAGAGAAGGGACAGAAAAGTCAGCCTCTCTGGCCCCCTGTGGAGAGGCAGGATGGAGTTCCAGCAGCCCTGGTTGTGAGGGTCTGATGGAATTTGAAAAGAAGTTTGGGAGTCGTGGATTATGCTGCTTGGATTTACTATTAAATTAAGGACATTTTTGTTTATGAAAATTGTGAGAGAATTTGCTTTCAAATATTCCAGCAAAAACAAGTGTATCTGTTTGGTGGAGTATTCTTTCTTTCTGGTCATATGTGAGCATTCCCTAAGTAAAAAATGTATAAACAGATGTGGCGGCCTAGACCTGCTGTATTCCCAGTACTCAGGAGGCCGAGGCAGGAAGATGTTGAATTCAAAGCCAATCTTGGCTACAAAGTGAGATATTGTCTTAAAAGGTTAATAAATGAAGATAATGAACTTTTAGAATTAGTATTGAGCAGGGAAGGTATGGAACCTCCTTGAGATACACTCATGGGTGGGGCAGAGCTGTTCCTGCAGAGCGAGGCTTAATGGGCACATTGTAGAGGAAACTCTAGAAGAATCCTGTTGTTTCCCAAGCACTTCCCATGAGAGCCGCTGGTCCAACTTGCTCATTATTTCTGTGGGTGACTGAATTTATGTGTTCCCATTCCGGGGTCACGCCTTCCGGCTGAGATATTCGCTCCAGAGGGCCTGGGCAGATCAATTAATTGCTCCCCAACTCTTTTGGATGATTTGATGACAGAAAGAATCCTTGCCACACACACCATTATAGATGTTCCTGGAGTGGAGAGTCCTCAAGGCTTGGAAGGACAACCTTTATGAAGTCACTGAGGACAGCAGGGGACCATTAGTTGCTGGGGATCGGTGGGCATTTTGAAATGACCGGACTCTTGTAACTATGCTGGAATTCTGAATTATGTTGATGGTGAATGGTTACAGCTAAAGCTTGGGGATCCCATGCGTCATAAAATGCTAGGAGATGCTTAGACTAACTTCTCAGCACATGGACAATGAGCGGCTGACCTGTGAACGGTAGTCCCCGGGACAACCTGCAGCCCTGTGTTGTAGCCACAGGTCCCCATAGCCAGGGCTCTATGAGAGGTTTCAATTATTAGGGACTTTTGGGACAAGCCTTGCTGGGACCTCTTATGAACTTAGTACTGTGCATGAGCCAAAGTCTGTGTTCTCTTGACCCCCTGAAGAATGGGCACCCTAGATAGCTTCTTTGTTAAGAGAGGCATTCATTCATTCATTTTGAGTTCATTTGAGCAAATTTCATGAGGAGGCCTCCATGGGCTGCCTTTCTGTGGAAACTTGTCCATTCTTTTGTTATTGTTTCCTAGTGTAGTAGCTAACACTTTGTGAAGACCTCTTCAGTGCTAGGCAAGGTGAGAGTCTATCCACCCAGTCCTCTTATGAGATGATTTACATGTTCCTGTCATTCAGATGGGAAAGGAGAGACCTGTTTAAAAAAAAAAAAAAAAAAAAAAAAAACAGTGGCCAGGTGACATGCCCGAGGACACAGAGCAAGTTGTGACCCAGATCCAACCCAGCCACCAAGGCCTGGTTTTCACCCACTGTTTATTTCCTGCCTTCCAGGCAGCTTTAAAAAAAGAAGTTCTGTGACAGACCCCAATCAGGGTGAACATGTGTGGCCAGCTCTAGGCTGGACTTTCTGCCTTAGCCCTGAAAAGCTCATAGCATCTTATTTTAGAGCCCTCACTCTGGGTGACATTCTAATCCATGTAAGGTGAAAGGTGGTCTTGGCCTAGCAAGGGTCTTTGGGGTGAGGATGCCTAGTGCCGAGGGGTTTACAGAGTGCTTCTAGTACCCACTTTGGCTTAGATCTCTGCCTGACTTAAACGCTTCAATTCTCATTCCAACTCCTCCTAGAGGCTATAAAGCAGAAGCTCAAGGGGGCCGGAGCTTTTGCATGGCCGCTCAGATGAGACTCAGGCCTCATGTTCTAAGCTGGATTTTTCCATTGAGAACAAAAAATGGAATGGAAGAAGACAGCAAGCCTGTGTTCTGAGGATGTCAGGGGCTACTCCCAAGAAATCCCTTTGATGCCTGGTACCTGAGTGCTGTCTGATCCTGTATGTGACTTCGTCATTCTGTCCTCCCAGGCATAATCACACACTGTGGACATAAGGATGTCATCACAGCTGGGCAAGTGAGGTCTAGATGAATGGCTGCTGGCCTCATTTCAATAGTTAAGACTCTGCCAGGCTGTCGAGGATTGGGGTTAATCAAGCCTGACTTTTCCTTGCAGTGCAAAATCCTTCACAGAGACAGAACCCATGTTATCTTACTCTCTTAAAGGCATGATGAGCATCTTGCAGCCCTTGGCAGAATTGGGCTAGGGGTAGCTGGCAGCCCCTTCTAATGGGCAGGTAAAGCTTCTGGCCTGCTTGATTTGTTGTTGTTGTTGTTGTTGTTTTTCTCCATCACACTCTTTATCACCTCAAAGGGGGAGGGCAGGTGTTGACTGGGCTGTTCTACCTCATGGTGTCTGTAGGACCTGAGGGGTGACAAAACTTTGTCCCAAGCTTTGGAGGTAAGAGGACTTCTTTATCCACAAAATGACAGGGACAGGGGAAATTGAAACTGACATCTCCAAGGTCACACAGAGCCAGAGTTGAACCTAGCTATTCTGCCATGTGCCCAGACTTGTTCAACTGCAGGGAAGACTAAAGGCCCCTCCTTCATGCCTATGGCCTGTGATGCCTTTAATAGTCTCTAGCTGTCTTAGTTAGGGTTTCTATTGCTGTGAAGAGACACCATGACTATGGCAACTCTTATTAAGGAAGACATTTAATTGGGTGGTTTACAGTGCAGAGGTTCAGTCCATTATCATCATCATGGCACATGGCGGCATGCAGGCAGAGATGGTGCTAGAGAAGGAGCTCAGAATTCTACATCTTGATCCGAAGGAAACAGGAAGTGAACTGAGACACAGAGAGGCTTGAGCATATATGAAACCTCAAAGCCCACCCCCACAGTGACACACTTCCTCTAACAAGGCCACACCTACTCCAACAAAGCCA
>CABHPH010160600.1:0-49439 GCA_902168325.1 Peromyscus nudipes | reverse complement strand
TGTGTGTGTGTGTGTGTGTGTGTGTGTGTGTGTGTGTGTGTGTGTGTAGGTAGGCTGCCCATGGTGCATAGTAGAGGGTTCTCATAGATGGGAATTGAAAAAGTTGGAGAGACTAACTGTAAAGTGGAGATGTGAGGATGGCTTTACCCCTGGGCTGTAGATAGGATGAAATCTGAGATATTTCTTAGTCAACTGTTCTATTGCTGTGAAAGACATCATGACCAAAGCAACTCTTATCAGAGAAAACATTAATTTGGGGTTTGCTTATATATTCAGAGGTCTAATCCATTGTCATCATGGTGGGGATCATGGCAGCATACAGGCAGGTGCTGGAGCAGTAGCTGAGGGCTACATCCTGATCCATAGTCAGAGAGAGAAAGAGAGACACTGAACCTGGTGTGGGCTTTTAAAACCTCAAACCCCTCCTGTGGTACACCTCTTCCAACAAGGCCATACCTCCTAATCCTTCTAATCCTTTCAAATAGTGCCACTCCTTGCTCACTAAGCATTTAAACGTATGAGCCTAAGGGGTCATTCTTATTCAAACCTGTTGTGGGATAATCTTTTTGTACACTGTGAAGATGTGTCTCTGCCAAGGCACCTTCTGATTGGTTTAATAAAGAACAGAATGGCCAATAGGTAGGTAGGCGAGGATAGGTGGGACTTCCGGGAAGAGAGAGGAACTTGGGGTGGGGGCGGGGGTAAGAATCTGGCATGAGAAATTTGCCAGTGAGACATAGGGGAAGCCAGATGCACAGTATGGAGGATATAGATTCTGCCATGTGGCAGAATATAGATTAATATAAACTGGTTAAGTTTTAAGAGCTAGTTGGGAACAAACCTAAGCTAAGGCCAAGCTTTCATAATTAATAAGAAGTTTCCGTGTCATTGTTTGGGAGCAGGCAGTCCAAAGAAAGTCTGACTACATTCAAACCACCACAAGATAAGATGAAAGCCACCTTTATTTCAGCAATTTGACTGCTTTACTCCAGACTTGATCTAGGAAGAATTTGTAATAACTTAGATACATTTTTTCCTTGTTGATACATATCTTAGGATCACAAATTGTCATGTTTTTATAGTTTTCTTTATGTCTGGTTGGATTACTTTATTCTTCTCCTTTTTCCTTCACTGTTTTCTAGTAGCACCAGTGAGTATTTTATGCATGCTGTGTGTGGTGGTAGGTGCTAGAGTTACAAAGGCAGAGAGGAATGATCCTTGAAAACAGAGAGCTGTGGACTGCAGGAGCACTGGCCGGGCACACAGAGATGTGTGGGACAGCTTCTCACAAGACAAGGGCCACATGGGTGGATGAGCAAAGCCAAGGGGTGAATGCCACCGGCCTGTGTCAGCCTCTTTAGAGTTCTGTCAGCCAGCTGGGCCTCTGAGGTTAGATGGTAAGCTCTGCCAAGGAGGAACCAGCCCAGGCTGGATGGACAGATGGATGCACTCGTGGATGGATGGATGGATGGACAGGCAGACAGATGGATGAATGCTGATGCCACAGCACACTGCAAAAGGTTGGGGGGGGGGGGGGGGAAAGAACCAACTATTCTGGAATCTCCCAGTTCCTGCCAGCTGATGGGTTTGGTTTCCTACAGGCCTTTGTAAGATTAAGTGGCTTAGAGAATGGAAATTAGTTCAGAAATGATTGACTTAGAGACCGTCCTACTGTTAAAAATCTGCTGTTTAAGAAGATAAACCAGGTTCCAGAATTAGATTTGAGGGCTGGGGAAATGGCTGGTGGATAAGGTGCTTGCTGTGACCTGAGGCTGAGCCCCAGAACCCGTGTGAAGACTCTGGGCGTGTAGCTATGCACTTGTGATCCCAGAACTGGGTGAGCAGAGAACTGGATCTCTGGTGCTCTCTGGCTAGCAAGCCCAGCTGGTGTGCTCCAGGCAAACCATAAAACAAGGTGGCTAGCTCTGGAGGAAGAAGGACACTTGAAGTTGATCTCTGTCCTCCACATGTGTGTGCATGTACATGTGCATCTGTGCACACATGCACCCACGAGAAACCCTCACCCCCATACTAAAATAAAAGAAAAAACAGGGCACTGGTGGCGCACGCCTTTAATCCCAGCACTTGGGAGGCAGAGGCAGGTGGATTTCTGTGAGTTCGAGGCCAGCCTGGTCTACAGAGCGAGTTCCAGGACAAGCACCAAAACCACATAGAGAAACCCTGTCTCAAAAAAACCAAAAAACAAAAAACTACAAAAAACCCAAACAAACAAAAAAACTAGATTTGAGCTTTTATTTCTCTGATAGTTTAAAGTCTCATGGGAGACTCGGGCCTTATGTAGAGAGGTTTTAGGTGATGTCTTTCTTTCTTCTTTTCTATTTTTATTATTATTATTATTTTGTTTGTTTTGTTTTTTGAGACAGGGTTTCTCTGTGTAGTTTTGATGCCTGTCCTGGATCTTGCTCTGTAGACCAGGCTGGCCTCAAACACATAGAGATCTGCCTGGCTCTGCCTCCCGAGTGCTGGGATTAAAGATGTGCGCCACCACCGCCCGGCTAGATGATGTCTTTCTAGAGGGCAGTTTGACTGGCACTACCCACTCAAGACCTCCTGCTGAAGAGAAGAAACCCCTGCTGGGCATGACTGAGCCATCTAGGCCTTGCTGTACTTGGCATATAGAGGGGGTTGGAATCATGCAGCCTTCCTGTTTAGGTAGTGGGGGGTCACTTAATGCAGCCTTAGCCCAGACTTTGTAGAGAAGAGTTACCTTATGTCAAATCTAGGGATTTCTCATCTGTCCTTTCCCGGCTTCCCGGCTTCTCCTTGCTGTGGCTCCGTCCTCAGTGCTGTCATCTGTCTCTGCTGTGCTGGAGCTCACCTGACTCTCTGCCTCCAGACTCTGTGCCATGTTGTCTGGCTTTCTTCTTACCTTCCTTTTCAAATCCACTTTCTTCCTTCAAATGAGCAATCCTTTTGAAGCAGGTAATTGTTACACTTCGTCAATTTTTGTTTTGCAATAACAATAATAATAATAATAATAATAATAATAATAATAATAATAATAATACTCAGTCTGTTTAATGTACTCTTGTCTCTCAGGAGTCTTTCGTAGTGTCAGATTGAAGATTGGATGCCACTGGCTTATGGGCCAACTGGTCTACCATGCTGTGCTTGTTCATTTGGTGTTTGGCACAATCTCTGTAACAAAGAACCATATTATAGCAAGCTTCTATTTCTTCCAACTTGTTTCATCAAGTAATTCACTAAAGATTTTGGAAAGAGGAGCCAACATCTTTAAAAAAGAGGATGAGGAGAGGAAGGGAGGAATATAAAAAGCCCTTCAACTATTCAGTTACACTAATGGCCCTCCTATTATTGTGGCACAATTACTTACAAATAAAAGGCAGAGGGAAAAACAAGTGCATTTGGTAGGTGTACTCTCTGTTCTGTGTCTTGTTTTTCTGCTCTGAAGTATGGTACTGTCTTGACGTAGGGATGTAACTGCTATGAATATTGATGGCATGGCAGCCAAAGCTTCTTTCCTGTCTGGCCTAGTAAATAAAGCAGGGAGGATGAAAGGGAAGAGGAATAGTCAAGTCAGTGTGCTGTTTTTAGATTAGCTCGTTCTCTTAGAACTAGTAGTCTTGAGAACATATTGACGATGTACATTTGGTGGTCGGGACAGCTCTGAGTACGGCAGGTGGGTATTTTCAGAGCTCGGGGCCTCTCGTTATAGTCACAGAATGCTTTTCTTTGTGCTTTCAGAGTCCATGTTCCTTCCTGGATCTCTACACACCTCCCAGTGCAGAGTCCAGCCCTGACCCTCACTGTATTGATTATATTGTGAATGGGAGGTTGTGTGGTGTGTCTCCTATGAGGACATCCACCTAGGATGTGGCAGGGAGAGGACAGGGAGTCTGGGTTGCAGACAGAGCAGTAGTCTGTAGGTCCACGCGTGGCCTGTGGTGGCGGTGGTACATGGGTTGCTCTCAGGCATCTTCAGGGCTGCTTAGCCCAGAGTATCTGACTGTGTGCGGGAAGTAAGGGCAGGAGTGGGAAGGATGACCATAAGGTTGAGGGAGGAGTACACAGGATGAGCCCGCTGAGAGTTTAGTCTGTTTGAAGGATCAGAAGGTATAAATGGGTGGGAAATGGGTATGAGTTAGGGCTTTCACATCATAAACATCAAATGAGAGTCTCTTAGACTGATGTGATGATGTTCCAGGTATCCAGAGAGCACTGGAGGGCATGTTTAGAAATGATAGAAGCCAGGGCTGGCTAGCTAGCTCAGTGGGTGGGGATGCTTATTGCCAAACCTCATGACCTGAATTCCTTTTCCTGAATGAATTTCCTGAACCTCATGGTGGAAGGAGAGAATTGATGCCTACTTGTTTTCCACTGACCTCCACATATATGTGTACACACGTGTGTATGCACACACACACACACACACACACACACACACACACACACACACACACGGGCAGGGGGACATTAAGAGCCAAGAATGGTCTAGGGTTAGACAAGGCAAAGCTGATCAATTGACTTTTACATAACAAGAGAGGGGTCAAAAGGGTAGGCACTGTCCTGATGTATAGGCTGCAGCTGGCTGTTGCCTTGGTGGCCCAGAGGGAAGATGTTGGTGGACAAGCCATGAGAAACTTCTGTCCTGGGGCAGCCAGAGACAGGAGCCAGCTGTCTGGCAGCAAAGGCCTGCAGCCTAGGGGGTAGCTCAGACATTTACATTGAAATGCAGAAGAGTGCCGCAAGCAAATGCATACATAAGTGTATAGATATGTAACATTTTTAGGAAGGCAGGCCTGTAGGAATCATCCTGAAATGAATATCATAAAAGATGATTTCCAAAATAAGTTCTTAGGCAGAAGAATTTCTTTTAAAAGGCATAAATTAGCATTTATAAATACACGGCTGCAATAGTAGTCACGTGGAACAGCCGTGTCTGCCTTCTCCTGTGCAATCGGGGGAAAGAAAGGACGTAAGAGCTGTGGCTGAGGCCGCTGGCTTCCGCACAGACAGGAAGTACTCTCCTACTAACTCTTGTGATTTTAGAGGTTCTCTCTGTACATGCCCGGAACTCCCGTGTCCTCCACCAAACCAAAGTTTTCAAGAGTGGGACCAGAGTTGGGATGTCTTTCGAGTCCTTGGCTCCTTCCATGGTGTCTGTCATGTGAAGGAAGAGCTCACTGTTTCCTGAGCCAAATTTGTTGTAGCCTCCTGTTCTAGGCATGATGATGAACAAAGTCCATGATCCTAAGGAATGGGACTCCTAAGGGTCATAGGAGCAGAGGTCTATAGAGCCCACAGAGAAAAGTTCTCCTTAGATGATTTTTTTGTTTTGTTAAGTAGATTGAAGTCAGAAAATGTTGCTAGGTTACACGTGGCCCTATCCATCTGGGTTTCTATCAAAATTGGGGCTGTATAAAGAAAACATTTATAGAAGGAGGCCTCCGTGTTTAGACCTGTTGATTGAGGTGTCCTTTTCTGCTTGTGAAGTCATGTGGGTTGGAGTTGCAGAGGTTCTAGCCATCAGGCAATGCTAAAGAGGTATGTGGCAGTCAGATGGGAGCAGCCACGGGTGCTGAGATGGAGGCAGAGCTCTACCTGGGAGGCTGCTCGGGGGTCCATCAGAGGTGCCAGCCAGGAGGAGGAGGCATGCCAGTCACTAGGCAGTATCCTCAGCATCTGAGTTCAGTGCCTTTCACCCTGTGGGTGAGGGCAGTCAGATCTAGAATAGGTACTTGTCCAAGGTCACCTTACCACACAGTGACAAAACTGGCTTTAACTTGAGATGTCATAAGAAAACCCGAGAAGAAATAAGGGTTAAGTCCATTATGTCTTCATTTTTTTTTCCAGAGGGCGTTCTGTTCAAAGCCATTGTTGAGATGTTTGTTTCATCCTTGTACTTTTCTGGGCCTGGAAATCTCGAGGGAAACGTGCTGTGTTGGGCAAATGTGTGCAAATAGAAAACATGCCTGTTATAGCCTAGGAAGACTCATTGCACACGCATCAGGGCAGGTGGCAAAACGCAATAATGCAGCCTGGAACGATGGGCTTTAACACTTAGCTGCTTATGAGAAATTCAGCATTAAAATCAAAATGCTTCCCCAGCCCAGGTGCAGGGTAGTGGTCCCAGTTCCCGTGATAAAATTGTAGAGGGAAATGCTTGTGTTTCCTAGCTGTTGGATCTAATCACTGTTTCCTTTTTTGCATCCCCCCTTTCAACCTTGGTGCATTTGTCTCTCTTTACAGGAAAAAGTAGAATATGCCTTCCTGATTATTTTTACAGTGGAGACATTTCTGAAGATTATAGCATATGGATTGTTGCTGCACCCTAACGCTTACGTTAGGAATGGATGGAATTTACTGGATTTTGTTATAGTAATAGTAGGGTAAGTCCCTCTGGCTTTGGGGAAATGGAGGTGTGGGCTGGCTGGTAAAGGGTACATAGTCTTCTTGGGGAAGATGCCAGAGATGGCACCAGGTCCTTTCGGGCGTTTTTTTTCAATGCTGACAGATCTGCTGTCAATCCCTGGGCAGAGTCAGCTGTGAAGATCTCTCATGACTGGTGCTGTGGTTGGGGAAGTCAGTAACACACTGTTGGAGGAAGTCTCAGCTGCTAATGAGAGATGATTCACCTCACAGGGCCTTGAATCTCCACAAATAGACCTGCGCTGCTGGTGGGTGGTGTCAAGTGAATACAGCTCCTAAAACCTAGCACCCTGCTAGTTAAAAACATGGGTATCATGTAATAAAGCCTTCCTAGCAATGAGGTACTTGGCTGTTTAACATCCCTTGAGCTAAGCTATTATGCTTTTATGCTGACTTGTGGGAGAAACTCTGGCATGCCACTTTCCCATTTTAAATAACAAAACAAGCGTCTGAATACTGTCACATATCTGGCATAAAATAAAATAAACTAGAAAATGCAGAGAAGCAGGTGTTCTTTGAAAACCCTGTTGCAAGAGGAAGACGCTGGTAGATTTAGTTAAAGGAGAATGGTAGAATGAAAAATAGAGGTCTGTGTTGCTCTGTTCCTTCCACACCTGGAAATGTTGCCAGCAGAGGAGACATGAATCAGGTCTCAGCAGCAAACACCCACCAAGGAAAACAAGCTATAGCTCTGCTCTGGGGCTGTGTACCCTAGCTGTCCTATGAGTTATTCCTAAAATTATGCTTGTTTTCATCAAGAATGCTTTTAAAGATGTATTTATTTTTACTTTAAATGTATGAGTGTTTCACCTGCATGTATATCTGTGTACCGGATGCATGTCTACCGCCATTGGAGCTAGAAAGGGCATCATATCCCTCAAAGTGAGGTAACAAATGGTTCTGAGCCATTGTGTGGATGCTGGGAATCAAACCCAGGTCCTCTGCAAGAGCAGCAAGTGCTCTTAACTGTTGAACCATCTCTCCAGTTGTAAGAGAGCCCTCTGTTTTCAGATCAGTGGCTTTATTCAGCTGCCTTTTGCAGTTAGGCAAGCTGAATTATCTTTTAGGTTATCTGTTTGTATCATGATTCCTCTGGTTTTTCATTGGAGATGACTTTTTCTGCCTGTTTGGAGAGCAGCTTAAGTTTGAGGATGTCCTTCCACACTAGGAAGTGAAAATGGGACCCAAAGTGGTAGCCCATTGGATGGTTTTGCAAAACCTCCTTTAGTACATTGACATCTAAGGCTCCATTGCAGAGGTAATGTATCTAAAATGAATAGGTGGCAGATAGACGTGAAGGCAAATGCCTCCTCTTATTTGGTACACCTGTCAGGGAGTGGTAAGCTGGAGCCTGGGAGGTCTTTTGATTCTATAAGAATCTTGTAAAGCCGAGTGGTGGTGGTGCATTCCTTTAATCTCAGCACTCGGGAGGCAGAGGCAGGCAGATCTCTGTGAGTTCGAGGCCAGCCTGGTCTACAGAGCGAGTTCCAGGACAGGCTCCAAATCTACACAGAGAAACCCTGTCTTGGAAAAACAAAACAAACAAAAAAAAAAAAACAAAAACAAAAAATAATCTTGTGCCTTTCCTGCCATTGGACTTTTATTCAACTAGAGAATGGAGATGCTTAGCTTCATTCCTTGTGTCCACATGCTACGATCACCTTGGCTCTTTTTTTTTTTTTTTTTTTTTTTTTTTTGGAAAATTTTTCCCCAACACCACACCATAGGAACAGGGAACCAAGTTTAGGATATAAAACTTCTGGAGACCTGAGAAACATAAAATGGGAAGGGAGACAACTAGTCCGAGAGCTCTGTGCATGTGCCTTGGGATCTCTGAAGTTTGGGCTGACACTAAGCTGCAGTCCATGAGGCCAATCAGAGAAGATTGTTAAGGAAAAGAGAAAGACGGAGAGCAGAAACTACAAATAAATAATAACCAGAATTTGCCTAAGATTGAAAGGTGTTCGTTATCCAAATACCCAGAATGAATTACTGCACAGAACACCCTGGACTGTCAGTAGACACCCCAGAAAAGTCATTACTAGTGGAGTTAACCTAGATCTAGAGTAGAGTTTGGCAAACTATGGCCAGGGGACCAAATTCTAGTCAATCCAGCCTACCATCTACTTTTATAAATAAAGTTTTATTGTAACATAGTCAGTTCAATCATTGAGTTGAGGAGTCCAGATATAAAGCCTTAAAATATTTACTGTCCAGTCCTTTACAGAAAATCTCTGCTATCCCTGCTCTAGAGTAAAGCTTGAAGCTTAGATAACAGTGTTTGAGAAGGAGTCTGAAGGAGAGAGAACTGATAAGCAGGTAACTTAATTACCTAAAAAAAAAAAAAGAAAGAAAGAAAGAAAGAAACAAGACTTTTCAAAGGAAAAATCAAGTCTAAATACTTATTCTAAGTACCTCACCTGCAATCAGGTAATACTAGATATATACAGAAGTGTGGCCACTAACAGAAGGAGATTCTATGACTAGAAACGGACCCAGAATCACAGAGATGATGGCAAGGGACTTTAAGGGTTTAAAAACAACAGCTCTGATTGTGTTTATGACTACAGTGGGGGAAGGATGGAACAATAAAAGAAAGAAACACATGGAACTTGAAGTTGTGAAAAGAACATAGGAAATGAAAAGGTCCCAAGATTGGCTCACTAGTGTACTAGGCAATACCAAAGACCAAAAAAAAAAAAAAAAAAAAAAAAGATGAGGAACTTAAAGATGTAGCACTAACAATAATAATTAAGGAAAAATGAACACCTCACTCACTTGTGACTTATCAAATGTTCTAATGTGTGTATTTGGAGTCTCAGAAGAAGAGAAAGGCTGAAGAGATGGCTCTTGAGTTAAGTCTAAACAGTCAAGACTACTGGCTGCTCTTGCAGAGGACCTGAGTTTGGTTCCCAGAACCCACATACCAGCTCTGTAGTCCCAGATCCAGGGGCTCCCATGCCCTCTTCTGGTGTCTGTGGATAGCAATATGCATATGGTGCACATAAAACACATACAGGTACACACAAATGCACGTAATAAATACATCAGTAAACAGTTTGTAAGAGGAAGAGAGAAGAAGGGGCGGGGGAGACAGAAAAAGAAAGTCCTTGAGGTAACAGTTCTAAATGTTCCAACGATGATGGAAAATGAACTCAGAAGTTCAAGGTGCTTGGCAAAACTTGATCAAAAAAACCAGAGAGGGAAGTGCATCATAACCACAGTTAAGTAAAAGGTAAAGAGAATCTGAAGACGGAAGAAAAGACATCTCAAGTACAAGCCAGAAGACAATAGATGCACCTTCGGAGTCCTAGGGGAAATGTCAGCCTAGAGTTCTTATCCAGTGAAATTCCTTCCAAAGCCCAAGTCAAGATTGAAACTTTCTTAGACAAACCAAAGCTGAGACCTCGTGACTGACAGACTTGCACATCCAAAAATGTTAAAAGACAGCTTTTCAGGCTGAAAAAAAAAAAGACATCAGGTAGAAATGAAGACACACACACACACACACACACACACACACACACTGAGGAATTCCAGACAGGGTGAATTTAAAGATATTTATCCTCATTTTAAAATCTCTTTAAAGGTAATTGTCTAAAACAAAACAATATCAACATATTGTGTCATTTGTACCTTTGGTAGCAGTAAAATTCTGACATTAGCACAGGGGACGAGAGAGAGGGTCATTGTGGGCTGTGGTCGAGTGTGTATACACTTACAATGACAGAATCATCACTAGAATGCTAAGATGCTGTTTGAAGATAGAGAGATCGTGAGCAGGTGAAAGTGTAGATTGTAAACCCTGGTGCCTAGATTGGCAAACTACCAACCCTCCGCCCCAGGGCCTAGAGACATCTCTACTTTAAGCCCTCTTCTCCACATTAGTTAGGCATCTTGCCACCTACTTTTGTCAAATAAGGTTTTATTGTGACCCAGCTATACTCCATGTGTGGCTGTTTGGTCTACTTGATGTTTAATGGCAAAGTTGATTCGGTGCCCCAGAGATCCTGTAGTCTGCAAGTCCTAGAATGTTTACTCATCTCCCTTCACAGAAAGCTTCTGTTGACACTTTCCCTACACGAGCCACACAGAGCTTTAATTATTAATATTAAGGCAAAAGTGAAGACTAAATGCAGTAGAAAGAAACACAAGAGCAAAAAATTCATTCAGAAAAAAGTAGAGAAGAAATAACAACAAAAAACAGACAACAAGATGGAAGGTTTAACACAGCAGAGCCCCAATTAACACCATAAGTCTTTCAGCTTGCCGTATATAAAAACAAGATCGACTTTCTAATGTCTCTTTGTCTTTCTTTAATGCAAAGACAAATGATTTGTGAATAAAGAGAGAGAAAAGGCAGCTAGAGGCCTATATCAATATCCAACAAAGTAGACTTTAGAAAAAGGGGTGATTGAGCACACAAAGAGAGACATTTCATAATGATAAAAGAAATTTATCAAGATGATCTAAGAACCTCTTGCTCAAATGTCTGGTAACAGAGTGTCAAAATGCCCGAAGCAAAAGCTGTTAGAGCTGAAAAAGGAGCAGAAAGATGAGTGGGTCCGGCTGTGCACCCCAGTTCTCTGTCCTGGAGTGTGGCGAGGACACAGTAGTGGACAGGGAGAAGGGGTGCACGTTACTACTAACCACCTTGACTTTTTCAGAGAACTTCGTCAGTAAAGCAGAATACATATTCTTTTCACGTGCTTAGGACATCTTCACCAAGAGAGTAATATTATGGGCCACAAAATAAATCTCAGCGAATTTAAGACTAAAAAAATCATAGAGAATCAAGTTTTCTGAATGAATGTGACAATGTTTCTGGATAAAAAGTCACCATAAAAAGCATAGGAACGTCTAAATACTAGCCATGGGCAATTAGAAAGCGAAAGTATTAAATGTTACTATTTACAATGGCGCTAAAACGATGAACTATTCAGGTATGGATAGCTCACTAATGGCAACGTCTTCATGGGAGGAACCAAAGAAAAGGCAAAGAAGCAGTGAGTGGTACCACACTCGAATGTTGGAAGACTTGATAATGTTAGCATTTCACTTCCTCCCAAATCAAGGTGTAGATTGAATCCTACCCTAAACACTAGCAGGCTTTTGGAAAATTGACAAGATTTTTGTAGCATCTGAATGGCAATTAGACAGACTCTAAACTGGCCAAAGAAATCTTTAAGAACAAAGCTGGAGCCTGATCTTATAGTGTGCTGTAACGTTATTGGAGTTGAGATAGTGCAGTATTAATGTTAGGAGTAGACGTGAAGATCAATGGAATCAAAGAGGGGCGTCTAGAAATAGACACATGTGTATGCCATCAATTGATTTGAGATAAAGATGCCTTGATAGTTCAATGGCATAAGGAAACTGTTTCCAGTAAACAGTGCTGAAACAACTATTTGTCGATATGAAAGACTATTCTTACCTCACACCATATGTAAATGTTGCCTTCACATGAACCATAGACGCATACTTACAATTTAAAACTATAAAATTTCAAGGAGAAAATGCTGTAGAACCCTTTTATGATTCCCAGGCAGGCAAAGATTTCTAAGGCACAGGTGCTGAGGGTGAGCTCCTTAAATCCCTGCACAGGTGGAGGAGGCTCTGGAATTCAGTCAAGGGCTTCCTCAGCTATGTAGTGAGTTCAAGGCCAGCCTGGGACACTTGAGATCCTGTCTCAAAAGACAAAGAGGCCAAAAGCAGCACCCATTAAAGAGACAGTGAAAAGATTCAACTTTACCAAAATTTAAAACTTTTCTTCAAAAGTCAGAGTGAAGAAAATGTAAAAAAAAAAAAAAAAAAAAAAAATTTCATGGAGGGCAAAAAAAAGGTATATAATGTATATTCACAGAGGGTAAAAAATATACACTAAGGACTTGGTCAGATATATACATTCAGCATGTATAAAGGACTGTTCAAGAAGATAGCACACTACATAATGGGCAAAATATATTAGTGGATCTTCATTAAAAAAAAATGTGTGGCTGGCCAGCTAGCCCCTGAACATTGTTAGTAAGTAAAGAAATGCTAATTAAAGCCAAGGTAACAGCACTGTGTGCCTACCTGGACCACTGGGTGTAAGGACACCAAAGAGACCAAATAGCCAGCACGTGGGCTAATTGAAACCCTCGTATACCACTTCTAAAGATGGAAGCAGTAAAACCACTTAGAAAGACCCCCCCCTTCTTCCAGTATTATAAACATTTACCAAGTGACCATATTACTAGTTTTCTGGTATTTATCCAAAGCAATGAAAACACGTGTTCACAGAAAGACTTTATTTAAAATAGAGGAAAACTGAAAATAGCTTTATACCACAGAACAGGTAAATTGATAAAAATATCATGACATGTTTACTTAATTGAGTATTTTATTTAACAGTAAGATAAACTTACAAATGTAACAGCTTGGGTCAATCTCAAAAAATATGATAAGCAAAAAGCATACCATGGGATTCCTTCTATAGTGTCTAGAAAGGGAAAGGCCTCTGTAGTGAGTAGTCCGTCATTGGTAGCCATGGGCGGCTGCAAAGGGGCCGAGAGAGGAGCTGGAGATGCTGGAATCCTCTGTCTTGACCCTGGCTGTTTGTGGCATTTCCTTCTGTGTTTGTCATAACTCAGCTAATTTAAACTTTAAACAGGTGCATTTCTTATATGTAAAATAAACTGTGGTGAAGTTGATTATAAAGATAAAAGTAACTTAAGGTAGAGCTAGACACAATGGTATTTCATAGTAAAAAAAACTCACAGATTATTTATCTAAAATATTAATCCAATCCCTACCACCATGAAAAAAAACCCAGGAAGTAAAATTCTTACTAAATCGTGGTTGGTCATGACAAGAGCAGAAGAAAAATTATAGAAAAGAAAAAGAACAATTATGATGTCTTTGAATCACATTTCCACTCACTAAAGTTTCCAATTACAGTCTGTTTCTCTGTCCAGTGAGTTGTCCATTCTGAGTCCATAGCGGCATGTTATTTTTGGCAATATTCCCACTGAAAAAGACGTTAAGAAATTAGCATGTAGCTGTTAATAATGTGAGCGCACAAGGACCAAGGGACCTGTGGTAGCTGAAGTTACTTTCTTCACCCCACTCTCTGGGTTCTTAGTCAAGAGATATTTTCGGCATTCAGGCTTGTCACTTAAACTTTTGTGAGGGAGAACATGGTGTCCCCATTCTGGTGCACCGGGTCTCGGTCAGTTTGGGCATGCCCTTTTCTCCTCATGGAGAAAACTTTTAATAATAACCTAGGACCCCATATTGCTGCTTCCTTCCCCTGTGCATATCTGTTCAGGTGCTGAGGTACATGATGTATTATTATTATTATTATTATTATTATTATTATTATTATTATTATTATTATTATTGGTGGGAGTGGGAGAGGAATAGACTGTAGAATCTGAGATCAGGGAGGGCAGAGCTCTGAGATTAAGTTTTCTCATTTTACTGAGGGGGAAACTGAGTCCCAGAGAAGAGAGGCTTCACAACCCACACCAAATACAAGCGGCAGCAAGCGGCAGGCCCTTGTGTGGTAGCAGAGGCATTTTTCACCTGTTTTCAAGGACACTGTGGAAGAGTGGGGGATGAAATGACATTGCAAAGTCCCAGTGCTTGTGAACAGTGTCTTCAGTCACCCCGTGCTTGTGAACAGTGTCTTCAGTCACCCTGTGCTTGTGAACAGTGTCTTCAGTCACCCTGTGCTTGTGAACACTGTCTTCAGTCGCCATCTGCAGAAGTTGCTTTCCTAACCCTTTGGTTGAACATTCCTGTGGCTTCCACATTTGCAGTTTGAAGTTTGCCTTTCTTCCTTTCACTTGGTTTCTCTGAAGCTGTGAACTTGCTTTTGGGAGGAGAGATTTTTTTTTTTTTTTAACATTAGCTTTGCTGCGGGACTTTACAGTCATTTTTAAAAGCCAATGTAATAGGAAAGCTGTCCTAACCTTGATCAGTTTCCCCAGTCGGAACTCAAGCTAGCTCCCCATCAGAAGCTTTGAGAAGGTGGAGACCTGGCTGTTCCCCCTCCTGGACCCTTGCTAATTGCTGTTCTGTCATTAAAACAAATACCCTTGAGTCACAGCACTGTGCCCAATCAGGCCAGCAATCAGACCACCCTGTGTTTTATGGACCTAGTGTCTTGGTGACCCAGAGGCCTGTCAGGGAGGGGGCAGAATTTCTGTTTTGGCTGCTAATTAAACTTTAGAAACCTTTTCTTTGTTGCGGGGCCAATCATTCCCACAATCTGATTGGCCAGAGTTAATGCTATTTGCAATGGGCAAATTTATTATTTACTCAGAAAAAAAAGAGCAACCATTCCAAAGAATAAATATTTACTTAAAAAAGCAAAAACAACTGTCAACTGAGAAGATTGTCCAAAAATAGCGTTATCCGAAAACCTAAGAGTAGGAAAGAAAACTTACCCTTGCTGCCAGATCCAGCATCACTCACATTTCGGAAGGGAAAACGGCGATATTAATGCCTTCCCTTAGATAACTCTTTTAGCCTTTGCACACCACAGCTCCTTGGCATCTATCTGTGATTCCCTGTGTTCTGACAAATGCCTCCATGAGGCCGCAGGTGGCGGATATCAGCGACTGCCCTGGGAGAGGTGTAACACATTGAGATGTGGGACTTGGAAGTCGTCCGTCTATTTAGCCGAAAGACATTTCTTAAGCACTTCGTATGTGTCAGGAGCTGTTTTAGGAACGGAGCTGAAACAGACGAAATGAACAGATGAAAACTCACGGCCCTCATGGAGCCTACATCTTGACCTTGTCAACAATGCATCTGGATTCAAATGTTAGCTCTGCCCCTGGTGGCCCTACCTTGGGCAGATGAGCCTTTCCTGTCAACTTGGTTTCCACATGTGTGTCAAGGGGTCTCGATGATGCTGTAGGAGCAGGCTTTTGTGAGGGTGAGCGTGATGGCAGATGGGAAGTACAGTTTGGGCTCAGAAGCACGGCCACCAAGGCCATTGTCATCAAGGCAGTGCCCCTTCGTTCTCTTGGGAGCCTCAGTGAGTCCCTGCTTCTGGTTACTTTGTTGGCATGAACACAGATCTGAGTACCCCCTGTCAGAGGTCCTTCGGGTAGCAGGGCAGGCTGGGCTTCCATGGCCAGGCTCTTGCCTTTATTTAGCTTCCTTGTATTTAGTTAGCGGCCGCCCAGAATTAGCGTTTGTTCAAAAATAACTGCTATTATCACCCTGTGTTGCTTACCTGGATGACAGACTAACATGTGTTTCTCTCTTCCTCTTTCAGATTGTTTAGTGTAATTTTGGAACAATTAACCAAAGAAACAGAAGGCGGGAACCACTCCAGTGGCAAATCAGGAGGCTTTGATGTCAAGGCCCTCCGTGCCTTCCGAGTGTTAAGACCACTTCGACTTGTATCAGGAGTGCCCAGTAAGACATTTGCTTCCTACCCACTAGAAGTACTGCTTTTCCCCTGTTGGGTGGGTCTCAGGATCAGGAAACGGTTCTCTGAGGTGAGTTGCCCTGTGCCTGGTAGGGACCCAGCCTCAGTAGGCCTTCCTTGATGCTGGAGGACTCGCGCCATCCCCTTGGCTGTCTGGATCATTCCTGAAAGAGGAATGGATGGTGCTTATTGCCATGGCTTTTCAGAAGTCTCTTCATGAAGAGAGGCTGGGTGGCAGTAGGAGGCCTGGACTTCCTAGTTTCCTGTCCAGTTCTGCACTCTGATGGTGCCCTGTGGCTTTCTTCCCAAGCCTGCCTCACCTAGGAGTGGTAGCCGTATTGAAGTTGGAGGGCTCTGAGTGGGGAGCAAAGGTGGGGGAGGGGCTGGGCTTCTGGAGACTCCAGTGGGCCCCACCACTAGTGATAACACCTGCCCCTCTCTGAGAAGAGGAACGGACCTGCCACTTTGCACACCTGTGTATAGAGCACAGCACCGCCCTGTGTGATGGTGTTATGAGAGCCCCACAAGACCGTGAAGGAAGACCCTAGCAGGAGTGTGAGGGGGACTGGTGCCTTCCAGTAGACCCTACCATGTCGGTCAGTGCCTGGCCCTGATTGCCTTCTGACTCTGACCTCTGGGCACATTGAGGCTCACCTAGGTTGGGAGGGAAGCTCCTTCCTGAGGAAGCCTGCTCAGCCTTTGCCTCACGAGCTTTTCTGCCGTTGGTAAGACTGTATTTTCTGGGGCCTTGAGAGTGTGGACATACTCATACCTGTGCTAGCATTGGTGCTTCTGAGGGGGTGGGCTACTCAGAGCTGGAGCAAGGATACAGGGCTGCTGGCTACACCCGCTTTCCACAGCTCATAAAGCCATCAGAACACTGATTCTTCTCCTCCCAGACTGTCCTCATGAAGTTTTATTAAACCTTAGGCACTCAGAACGCACCAAACTCCTCTGGAAAAAAAAATACTACATTTCCAAATTTAACATTTAAAATGTAGGAAGTGGTGTTTTAAGTGTACTTATTTTTCCAGATGGTTCATTTATTTTCATTGAAAAAGATCAGTGCAAGTCAAAAACCACAGAGCTGTCTGGAAGCAATTGAGAGAAATAGAAATACCTTGGCAATGGCTGGCACTGCTAAGTGTAACCTGATGAAATGAGAGGCTTGGTGAGCAAATACGCTCCTTCAGACTCGGTTGTCACAGCTTAATCTAATTCAAAGTAACCATGACAGCCTTTTCCCCTAAAGAGCAAATGGCAGGACAGCCTGCCTCTGGCGTGTGCTGCGTGCAGACACGGAACTGTGGCTCGCGTGTGTAGGAGAGGCCCCTGCCAGTGAGAACTCTCGGAACTGACCAGGCTTGGCCTTGGCTCCTAGGGCTAAGGAGGTTTCCACAGAAGGGTTAGCACTCCACAAACTCTGCAGAACGGTTTTCTGCTCCTCCTTCCTCTAAGACACAAGGCTATTTGAGTTTGTGCTGGTCTGTGTCTTACTCTGTCACAGGTCACCAGAGAGAAACGAGGCTCTGACCTTCAGCCCATCTTTTAGCTGATTTTGTCAGGCAATATTTGCCTTAGATCCAAATGGGCTTGGGAGAGAGGAATTGGGACTTGCAGACCATGCTATTTTCAGATGTGAGCTTGGTAAATTTCTTCTCCAGCACCTGAAATCATTGAAAATGCCCAGGAACGTTTGGCTATACTTAAAAAGCATTGTCTTCTCACTCCTGAAGATTGAGGCTGTTTCACAGAATATAATTTTCGTGTGCGCCTGAGTTGATAGTCCCTAAGGGAAAGGCAAGTGCATTCCACAGGGGCATAGTTGAGTCATGTGGAATTATTTTTCAATTGTATTACACACACACACACACACACACACACACACACACACACACAGGCACGCACATGTACTCATGCATGTGTGTCATGGCACATGCTATGCAGGTTAGAGGGCAGCTTGAAGAAGTCATTTCTTTCCTTTTACCTTGACTCAGATCATCAGGCTTGGCAGCAAACTCATTTACCCATGGAGCCTTCCCACCAGCACATTAAAAAATTATTATTTAAAATTATATTTGTGTATGTGTGTGTGTGTGAGAGAGAGAGAGAGAGAGAGAGAGAGAGAGAGAGAGAGAGAGAGCGAGATTAATTTGTGGACTTTTGTCCATCCACATTCTATTATCTGGTAAATGTTTATCAGAATCTAAGGGCATAAGGTGTGGTGGTGCACACACTTAATCCCGGCACTCGGGAGGCAGAGGCAGGTAAATCTCAGTGAGTTTGGAGCCAGCCTGGTCTACAGAGCGAGTTCCAGGACAGCCAGGACATTATAGTGAGACCCTGTCTTAAACAAAAGAAAGAACAAAACTAGAATCAGCCAGGCGTTGGTAGCGCACGCCTTTAATCCCAGCACTCGGGAGGCAGAGCCAGGCAGATCTCTGTGAGTTCGAGGCCAGCCTGGGCTACCAAGTGAGCTCCAGGAAAGGCATAAAGCTACACAGAGAAACCCTGTCTCGGAAAAAAAAACAAAAAACAAAACAAAACAAAAAAACCTAGAATCCAAGACCATAAACATGGGAAAGAGCACTGGAGATCCTCTGGCTGGTTCTCACTGTCTTTCGGAGGATCTCAGAGAGGCTAATTAGGAGGCAGTGGCTTTTGAACTCTCACAGCCAATGAGAAGCTGCACAGGGCCAGACCCAGGACTCCTCGCCTGGGCATGGCAACCTTCTCATGCCTTCGCTGGGTGCATGTTGGTGATATCGTAAGGAGCTAAATGTAATGAAAGCATATGTGCTCAGTTTGTGGTACAACACGATGTTATCTCAGGAGTTTGGCCAATCTGAAACACAGTAGTTCCACTAAACATAAATACATTCCCGAGACAAATGGCTTGCTGCAGCAGAGTTTGCGAGTGCCTTAGAATGGCCTCATCCGTGTCTAAAAACAGAAAAATAGAAAAGAAAACGTCAGAATAGCAGCCAAGAGACTCTGCCCGTGTATATGGGAGCCAGTGCTCCCTGCCCCCCATTTTACTGCCTGCAAGAGACAAAAGTTTTAAAAATCATCTTAGTCTTGTTTTCAAAAGAAACCATTTGAACATTTAAAGACCGGCCTCGAATTTTAGCCACAAAGAAAGCTTTATGGAGACAGGGTCTTGCTGGGCTTGAAGACCCCTTGTCAGCCTCCCATCCTGCCTGTCCCCTGCCTCTTCCTGCACGTTAACCGGGGAGACAGGCGGCTGTAGCTGCTAGGGCTTCTTTTTTTTTTCTTGCCTTATTCCGGCTGCTGCTTTGTTTTAACTCTAAGTAGCTTAGCTTCTTCTGTTCTTTCTGTCTTTGAATAAACCTTGGGAAAATAAGAAGGAGAAGAAAGAGAAAGGGAGTGAGTAACCCTGTAGAAGCTGATGTTTGAGTGGTGGGAGAGCGTAAGCTGCTGAGCCAGGAAGACCCCCTGCCTTTTAAGCTGATTGCTGGCCACTTGCTCTCCCTGAGGCAACATTTGCTGGCGGACTCAGGTCTGATTCCAAACCCAGATTCAAAACCCAGCGTAGCATGGCTGTGGCCTCTTTGCTGATGGCCTTTATGACTAGTTGTGATGACACCCCAGCCCAGCTCACACTGTACACTGCTTACTTCCCTGTTGGGTTTTCTGCCAAAGCCTCCCTGTGAGTGTCCATCTTCAGGCCCAGACAAGAGGGAAACTACTTCGGGTCCTCTGTCCTCACCCTGCTCAGAGCCAGTGCTATATTCCTCTTTAGTTTTCCATTTGCTGTTGCTCGTACAGTGTTTGCAGACTGAGAGTGATTCGGGTTACATTCTTATGTTTCCTTCTAGACGGTCACCTCTTTGAGAGAGCGGCTTTGTATAATTCGTCTTTATATTACTCAAAGCACTACCCCCCATATTTTGCATATTTGGGTGGTCCTGTTAAATGGATATAAAAAATACATAAGTGAATAAATAATTTTATTACTGGCTACTCCTCTCTGGGCCTTAGTTTTCCACAGCTGTCTAGTGAAGGAGTTGGATCAAATGATCTTTAAGAGTCTCTTTTTATCTCATCTCATATCTAGGCTTAGTATTAATTAGCAGCTTTGAAATAGCTCCACATTTTAGTGCTGTATGTCATAAATAGAGCAAGCGTCACTCGGGATTATATTTATGATACATTTGAAGTGTCTTCCTAACTCACAAATGGATTTTTCTTTCTCCTAGGTTTACAAGTTGTTCTGAACTCCATTATAAAAGCCATGGTCCCTCTCCTTCACATAGCCCTTTTGGTATTATTTGTAATTATCATCTATGCTATTATAGGATTGGAACTTTTTATTGGAAAAATGCACAAAACATGTTTTTTTGCTGACTCAGGTGAGTAGTGACAGCAATTATTAACCAGACATGAAAACATTTTGGTTTGGGGGAGGTGCTGGTCTCCTGAGCCGTTTCCTCCCATCTCTTCTCTCTTTGTGAATTGTGTTGAGGATAAATGGGAATTTATTCTCCTTTTCCATCCCGATTGCCTATGGAATGTGTCCTAGCAGATAAGATGGGGGACCTGCACAGGGCAAAGCAGGAAACACCATTCTGTCAGCCCAGGAAAGGTACTGCAGATGTGAGTGCAGAGCGATGTGGGTGGTGGGTGTCAGGAAGAAATGGAACTCCACTGGCGAGGGGCTCTTCTGAGCGGAGCTCAGGGGCAGTTGAGATTCTGATGTGGCAAAGGGGCTGGTGTTGGGTTAGCAAGAGTCCTGGTATTTCCCTCCTGAATGATCCTCTGCTTCCTTCTCCGTAGATATCGTAGCTGAAGAGGACCCAGCTCCATGTGCGTTCTCAGGGAATGGACGCCAGTGTACCGCCAATGGCACCGAGTGTCGGAGTGGCTGGGTTGGCCCCAATGGAGGCATCACTAACTTTGATAACTTCGCCTTTGCCATGCTCACTGTGTTCCAGTGCATCACCATGGAGGGCTGGACAGATGTGCTCTACTGGGTAAGCAGCTCAAGGAGCGTTCCCGGCATGTTGTTCCCTTGGTGAGAGCAGGTGGCTGAGAACGCAGCCCTGGAGGTCAGTTCTTTGTGAAGGGAAGCAGACTTAGGCCCTCTCTTCACTTGGTGAGCCCCTCCCCCTGCCCTAGCGGAATGCCCCAGCACTGGAAGGCTGCTGCATGGCGCATTAGCTCCTGGCCTTGGAGTCCTTCACCTCCCCAGTGCTGCTGGGGGACTTGTTCTTACCTGTGGTTGCTCCTGCCCACTAATCTCTTCTGGGAACTCTGGAGGCCATGGCTGTCCTGATTAAAATGAGCGATCCAGAGCAACATTTCCTGAGGAAGAGGCGCCTAGACTCCCAGTCTATACATAAAGGCAGTTACTTGACTAGATCCTAAAGGGAAGGTGGGGAACACAGCCAGGCCCCTTTCATGCATCCATAACTTTATGAGACCACAGCTCACCATCAATTTTTCTCCGTTTCCACTTCGCTCTCGTATCCCCAGCATCACTGTCAGCCAGGCCAGGGCAAGTCCTGCCTCCTCTCTCTCTCTCTCTCTTGAGCCAAAGCGCTCTGGCAGGAATGGTAGACGAGTCTAAGTGTAGGGCTGGTTGACCCTCCAACGGGTGACTAACCTCTTGGTGACTAGGGTCTGATTCCTCTCATTGGCAAAGCCAGGAAGGTTGACTGTAAATAAAGTACAGCAGCCATTTCCCCAAGTGACTTTGTGTATAGGCAGAATTTTTAAAGCTCACAGAAATGCAGAAATAATTTTTACCCCATAGTAGATGAGTTGCTGGGAAATACAGTAGCACGTAGATTTTGAGCCCAAATCCAAATCCTGTCAAACTAGTATTCCAATAGTTAATTGTTTGGAGAAGTGGTTCTCAACCTGTGGATCACAACCCTGCACCCCCCCGGGGGGGGGGATCAAATATCAGCTATTTATATTGTGATTCATAACAGTAGCAAGATTACAGTTAGGAAATAGCATGGAAATGATTTTGTGGTTGGGGGGTCAACATGAGGAACTGCATTAAAGGGTCGCAGCATTAGGAAGGTTGAGAACCGCTCCTTTAGAGGATATTAACAGTATTTCTTGACTAGGCAGCTTCTTGGTTAAAAGGCTTAGAAACAGAGAAGCGGCTTCTGATAGTTTCTAAATCCTAAACTTGACAGGGTTTCCTATCACTCTCTACCTTCAGAGAATGCACCATCTGATGCTTAGCCATGGGTTTGCTTCCCTTCACCGGTGAACACTACGCTTGTGAGACTGTAGGCGGTCCGATACAGCCGGCCCTCCGTATCTACGGATCCTCCATCCATAGGTTCAATCCACGTCTGATTGAACCAAATGCCGATTGAAAATAATTTAGGGGGAAAAAGCATCCTCATTGACTATGTCCAGACTTGTAATTACTCCCTAAACAATAGTATAATAGTAATTCACATGCTGTTAGGAATTAAACGTAGTCCCGAGATGATTTAAAGAATATGGGGCATGTGGATATAGGTCATATGCAAACACTGTGCTGTTCTAGCAAAGGGGCTTCAGCAGTTTTGGCTGTGGCTGGTCCCTGCAGATACTGAGGGTCGACTGTATATTCTGTTACGTGGAGAATGAGCATCACCAACTTGCTGTAGCCTGTTTGTCCTTCATCCCTTTTTCTGATTGTTGTAGGTGTGTGTGTGTGTGTGTGTGTGTGTGTGTGTGTGTGTGTGTGTGTGACTGTGCATGTGTATCTGTAGACACAAATGTTAATTATAGCCACAAGCAATACCTTCTCATGGAGAGGAAGGACAGGCATTGTCAGCCACAGAGCTCCAGGGTTGGGTGAACTGTTGGCTTTCACTCCTGTCTCCTAAACTGCAGCTCCTGAGCAGAGCAAAACCTCCGTCCCAACCTTCCCCTGAAATGGCTGATAAATAGAGCACATCATCCCCCAAAACCCAAGCTCTGCCTTTTCCCTCCCCTAAACAGGAGAGAACAGTTTTTTTCATTTTTTTTTTTTAAGTAAAAGTCTGTGACTGTCTCAACCTTGTCTTCTCTCTATTGTCATGGTGAGTTGCCAGATGACGATCCAACATGCCTCGACTAATGGACAATTTTCTAGTTTATCTTATATTTTTGCACATCAATTCTCTCACAGCAATTGTCCTATTACCATGCTGAGAAAATTTCAGGAGTGTGTGACCGAAGAAGAGAAAACGTCATACACCCAGAAATACCAGTTTCCATTTACTTTTTTTTTTTTAGAACTTTTAAGTATCATCTGTGATGATGAAATGATCTTTATTGTTGCTATGACAATAACATAGTTAATCATTGGACAATTTAATTACATCCTCTGAATTACATAACACCTTTATTATGATGAGGGAGCACATGTAATTCCTCAACATTACTCTAGTCTCTATCATAGCAGAGCTTAGATCTTGAAGATGGAGACAGTGCTGTATAAAGAGACCCGTGAGCATCCTCAGGGTCTTCCAACAAGTGTTGGTAGTCTTTGATTAAGGGTGGGGATCTGTGAACATTTTAATAAGGGGCTTAAGAGTAAATTGTTAGGCCTTGCAGGCATGTGCTCGCCATCCCAGCCATCAACTTAGCCATTGAGCTTGGAGCCAGCCATGGAGTAAGCATAATTGAATAGATATGGCTCTGTCTTGGCCGGACTTCATTTATGGGCCCTGAAATCTGAATTCCCTATGACTTTCATATAACATAGTGTTCTCCTTTGTATCTACCCCCATGCCCATAACCACTGAAAAACATGAAGTCGTTTTTAGCTTTTGAGACTCATATAAAAGAGAAGTAGATTTGGCCTTCAGATCACAGTTGAGGGGCAGCTGGCCTAGACTGGACCCCTGTATGCTTTCCTTCTTATTCTTCCACTTGCCAGTGGTTTATGGATCCTTCTGTAACACTAGAGGGCAGCTGAGTAATGTCTTCTAGAGTGTTCTTTAAGACCTTACTGTCTGAAACACATCAGGATTATTTTTAATCACTTGTTGATTGCATTTATTAGCTCATCATAAAGATAGGCAGGAGCCAAGGAACTAAACTTTCCTAATACTTTATGGACCAGAGTCAGCTGGAAGCCACACAGCTGTGTCCCAGAACAGAACATCTCTGTCCAGCACAAAGCCTGGCCTAAAGTGAGTGCTCAATACACATGACTGTTGCCACTCATGAACCCACTGGACTAAGCCCATTGCCTCACTGGTGTAGATGGGCTGTGTCTGAGTATTTTTATCTACTCTCTTGGAAGAGAAAGGAAATTCAGTTTTAAATCTCAATTGAAAACCAATTTCTCAATGTTTAGGGTTTTGTATATGGTGGACAAAGTTTTTGCATCTAGACAAGTTTATATTTAGTCTGTGTTCTTCAGTGCACTTAGGTCATAATTCTCAAGAGTTTCTGGCAAATGTCTGGCAGGGTCTTGGAAAGGGATGTGCACAAAGGCACACACCTGGAGCAGAGCTATTTGGAGATGTGGGGAGTTGGGATCATGAACTGCTGCTGGGGAAATATATTGTAGACTTTTCATAAAGTAAGCTCCACAAACATATTTAAAGTGTTGTTCAGCTCATGCAGATGTCCATAGAGACAATAGTACAGGGCATAGAAAGAGCTGGACAAGGCAGGTTTCTTGGTCCCTCTGGGTTTTGATGTCTTTGTCTACAAGATGCACAATTAGCATCTTATAGACATGCTCTTTTTTTCTTCAACTTTGAGGATTTTGTTTATTTGATTGCTTCAGAGGAAATGTTTTGAATGTAGCAAATTAATGTCAAAGTATTGGTTTTAGGAGAGTGCTGTCAGAGTCCCCTATAGCCTCTTGTTAGCACCAAGCTTTTTCCTCAGGCGTGCACAGGGCTGTGGAGGTGCTGGCTGACAGACCTCAGTTAGAAGTACTCCATCCCCTGACGGCTCCTCTCAGTCATAGCACCTGGGAAATTCTTCTGTGCCCAAGCAGCCATGCTTGCCTTTCCCACAGTCTATGCTCTGAGGCGCTCCAGCATTTTCCGAGAGTTAGCAAAACCAAAAACCCTTATGCTTTCCTTTAACTTGAGACATACATGGGCAGTTAAGCCTTTAAAATAAGAGAACAAAAAAAAAAAAAAAGAAGAAGAAGAAGAAGAAGCCGGGCAGTGGTGGCGCATGCCTTTAATCCCAGCACTCGGGAGGCAGAGCCAGGAGGATCTCTGTGAGTTTGAGGCCAGCCTGGGCTACAGAGTGAGATCCAGGACAGGCTCCAAAACTGTACAGAGAGAAACCCTGGCTTGAAAAACCAAATAACTACATAAACAAACAAACAAACAAACAAACAAACAAAATAAGAGAAAACTGAAGTGAAATAGGAAATTGTCTTGGGTGCCAGGCGGCCCTCCATGATAAGACTGACATAAACACTTTAAAAATTAATCTAAATCGCAGTGCTTGCTTCCATGCTGGTGTCTTCATTGTTGATGAAGAACATGTACGCAGATATGCAGCCCTAAGCAGATAACAAGTCTTCCATGTGGGTTATTGGGGAACCAGCCCAGAAATTGTGATTTCCCCCCCTCCATGTGTACAATAAGCTTTGAGGACTCAGCTCTGCAGCAGGTGTGTGGGGAGAAAGACTGGCCCCGAGAGCTTAAGTTTCTTCTCATCTGACAAAGAGAGGAGATGCTCCAGTTGGCCGTGCCTAGCTCCTGCCTCCTCTCAGTCCTCCTCAGCTGTCCTTCTGGGTGACAGTGACTTGAGAAGATGCAAGTCTGCAAAGCACCTACCTCCCAAGAAATTCCAAGGTGTCTTCATTTCTTAAATGAGACGTTCCCACGGCAGCTGTCACCACAGCCTGCCTCAGATGCCGCTGAGGCCTCAGGAGGGCAGGTGGGGCAGATGGCCTGGTCAGCAGACTTGGCCAGTCTCAAGAGTAGGGTGTCTAATGAGAGCCCTGCCCTGGGTCACTCTCTCCTCTGCCATGTACACACCCTGCTCCAGCAGAAGCTAGAAATGTCTGTCCCAGGTGTCGACCCAAGGCCACACCAGGCAGCCTGTTTCATCCCCCTGCATGTGGGGTTTAAATAAGTTTGGTGGTGTAGTTGCATGGGAAGAATTACCCTCTGCCTTCCTGCTGAAATTAGTTTATCCAACTTAATTAGATCAACAATTGGAGCCATGGCCCTGGCTCATTCATTCCTCTAATTGCCGATGTGCAGATGGATAGGGGTTCTATTAAACACATCGGTTTTCATGTGGCCGAACAGGTGTTTCATAGGGGAGTTAATGCCCTCTCCCTAGACTTCAGCAACAGATGTTAGGTTTTTTTGTTTTTTTTTTTTTTCTTCTAATGTTCCCTTTTCCTGTTTGGCTTCTGCATGAGGCAAACATTGTGAAATGCATGAGCCTCTTTTTGTAAAGCTAAAACCTGGAAGCAGATAATGTGCAAAAAGGCACAGGGCTTAAAAACCCTAAGGGTTTGCACCTGCCAGGAAGAGCGATTGGCCTGTCTGGATTATTGACTGGCTGAAGAGTCAGGGTGCTCCTGCAGAGCAGGGCCTGGAGTCATTTACTCTGTTACCTGATTGCTAACATCTTAACATCTCCTTCCTCAAAAAAGAGTTTGTCCCACTGAACACTGACCTGTGCTGCTGGAAAGTTCCATCCAGCTGTGACCCATCACACACCTCTGTGCAAGCAGCTTACTCCCAAACCATCCTGACAAGAAGACCATGCCTGAGTGAGCAGTCAGCTGCTTCTCTGGGTTTTTGAACACCTGTCAGGTCACAGAGTTGGGGTGGAGAAGACTGCATTTCAAGCCAGGTTCTTTTAGTGGGTGCAGCTGAGAGAGAAACCCATTCCCAAAGCATCCCGAACACATGGCAGCTATTAACCTCAGAAACATAGTTTTGTTTCCATGTTGATTTAGTAGTACTGTGTTCACAGGCTGCGGATAATCCAAATCTGAAGTGGGCCAGACATCCTTGGGTAGATAGATGGGATGATTACCTTCAAATAGATGGTAGTTATTTTAGATATAGTTATTTATTTTGAGAGTGGGTCTCACTGTATAGCTGGCTGGCCTGGAACTCTCAGTGTAGACCAGGCTGGCCTTGAACTACAGAGGTCCATCTGCCTCCCAGGTGTTGGATCAAAGACATGTGCCACCATGCCCAGCTAGTTTTTTGTTTTTGTTTTCTTGTTTTTTTTTTTTAAAGAGTTTATCGAGTCACATATAACAGGCTTGACTCTCTAATTAAGACTTTCCACCCAATTTTAAAAGCAGTTAGAGCTAACACCTGGGGTGGAGAAGCCATGAGGACCCAGGAAAACACTACCCTCTACTGAGCCTTCCCCTGGAAGATGCTCGTCAGGACAGGGTCCTGGGATGGAGCCAGATCTCAGCTCATTTCCCTGCCTGGGACCAGGACCTGCTGTTTGGCCTGAAGCCTCCATGAGTCTTCTTTTGTGTGTGCAGGCATGCTTGTGTGCCTGTGTGTGTTGGGAATATGTAATGAATGTCTGCTGGCTGCTGCTGTCTCTGATTTCCGTTAAGTAAATGTTTAATTCAATGTATAGAATGTTCTCTCTAATGTGACCCTCTCTCTTTGTTAGATTCTCCTATTAACCCACGCCTATGAGTCCATCTTGTTTCTTACAGATGAATGATGCTATGGGATTTGAATTGCCCTGGGTGTATTTTGTGAGTCTCGTCATCTTTGGGTCATTTTTCGTACTAAATCTTGTACTTGGTGTATTGAGCGGGTAAGCTACATCTCTTTCATCTTGAAAGCAGAGTCCTGAGGACAGTTGCCAAGACCACACAGGCTTTGCTAGAGGGGCCAGTGGGTGGGTACTCTCCTTTTGTATTGCTCTCTTCTGCTGAGGTTTCCCAAACCAAGCTATTTCCTGGAACTTCCCCAGCTGTCATGAAAGAGAGCCATGGAGAGATTATTGACCAGGAATGAATTAATCAGTATTGTTTCTTGGGATTTAAATAATTTCCCTTGCTTGGCCTTTTGTCTGTCCTAAAATGAGATACATTTATAATTGCTTTCTTGATCTGGATCCAAATATAATGCCTATTAATTGGCACAAAACTATAGCTAGATGAGTAGTCTAGGCTGACTTTGGAGAGTCCCTTCCTGAAGACTTCAGCTTAGGGCTTGCCCTACCCTGAGGAAAACAATGCAAGGACCCCCACTCATTCAAGCCCTTCCCTTAGAACACTAACCTTCAACCAAAGCCCTGAGTGGTCCTGCAGCTGCAACCGGGGCTCTGTTCTTTAGTAAATGGATTACTGATAACTGATCTCCTTACATTTTACAGGTAAATGATGCGATAGGATGGGAATGGCCATGGGTGTATTTTGTTAGTCTGATCATCCTTGGCTCATTTTTCGTCCTTAACCTGGTTCTTGGTGTCCTTAGTGGGTAAGCAGTTGGATCCCTGTTGTACACTCTCTGCTGCCACGTGGGAGGCAGCCCTGTGTCTCCCAGCTGCTCCCCAGTGGCTTCTCTGCATGCCTTTGGACTCTGATGTCCCTTCTGTGTGTTGCTTTTGGATTGAACTGTGATTCTTTCTGCCTGTATCTGTCTGTGAGATTCTGTGTTTCTGACGCTTGCCGAGCACTGTTAACTTAATGAAAATCTTTCCCTTAGAGGTGAATTCCAAGCAAGTAAAAGGCTTCCTAGCCTTGGTCTCCCCCAGAGAGGGACTTTGATCTCTCGTGGGTTTCATTACATTAGTACATGACCTGGCCCTCTTTAGTCACACTCAGCATATTATAAATAGTGGTGTTTCAGAGTCTCTGGTAAAGACAAGGTTAGTACATAAGTACCCAGCAGTTTCAAACCCTGCCTTCCTGAGGTTGGGACCCTTGAGTAGCTTGACTGGTCACTGCTGTCACTACGTGAGTTGTGCCCTGATTCAGCTTTCATGTTTTCTTAGTACAGAATGATGTTCAGCTGGGTTACACACATGTTCCCTGTGGCTTTATTGGCCCCATCCTTTGGTCACCATGTCAAAAGTTCATCTTGTCTAATGCCTGCCTCTGTACTTACCCTCCGTTTATTAGGTTCAGGGGAGATGGGCTTGAGAAGAGCCTTGGGCCGTGGGGCTGAGCCCCACTGTGGTGGGAGATGGTATTCCAAAGGCCCCGTAGTAGATGTGAATCTCGACATCTCTGAGGTACCCCAGGCAGTGGAGTACCCCCATCAGAGTGGGCTGGGGGCTCTCTCAAAAGCAGTTCCCCAAGTGGAAGATTGATTTGGGCCGGAAAAAGATTATGGATTTCTCATCATTAGAGTCATACTTATTTAATTTTATTTGTGTTGTTGAGTTATAGTTACGATAAAATACCTAATTAAGAATTGTATTCAGTTTTAAGCGAGGTTACTAAAAATGCTTTGTCTTAAGAATTAGACATCTAATGTTTACAGTCTGTACAATTTGAAATTTTAAGGAATAATAAAATAGCCAACTTTTAACTCAGAACAAAACAACTCATACACACAATCACTTCCAGCACACAGCCATCGCCCTGAGCAGCCCAGAAGGTACCCATGCCCCCTCCCTCTGGCCCTAGTCACTGCATTGAGCCCAGGAATTCTCAGGAAATCACACTGATAGACTTGATCCCAAGTGAGTTTATCTTGCTCTTTCAGAGGCTGTATCTCAGACATAATGTCGTCCTGTATGCTGAGTTAGTAAAGTCAGCTTTTTCTTGTTTTCTGGAGATGCTGTCTTTTGCAGAGCAGAAGGCAGAGCCCAGTTATCCATCTGGATTCCTTCCTTCACATTCCTCCAAACCTGCCTTGCCATGAATTGAGTGGGGTCAGTTCTGCACCATAAAACACCGTCATGAAAGTCCCTTATCTAGAAGTGGCTCAGAAGCAGTGTGTCTCCCTCCCTCCACCAGTGGGAGGAACAGGGCATGGGAACTGAACTGGGGGGACAGCACCCAGCACCCACCTCAGCTCCCTTCTGCAGACTGTAAACTTTGTGAGCCTTCCTCCCTACCTTTATCATTCATTTTCGTTTTCGCTTTCTTTCTTTCTTTCATTTTTGACACAGGGTCTTAATTCTGTAGCTCAGGCTAGTGTAGAATTCACTATATAGCCCAGACAGGCCTTGAACTCCAAATGATCCTTCTGAGTGCTGGGATTAAAAGCATGAGCCTCCATGCCCAGCTACAAGACCTTCCTCCTTTTGAGCTTCTATGGCCTGAAGTTGGGGTCAGCATGGTGAGAGTGGCAGTTATAGTTGGAGGAACGTTGCCACAGGAACTACCCAAACAAGGCCAGCAGCTGCAACTGTGTTGTGAGTTCCTTGGCGCCCCATGTCTCCTGAACCCAACTAAACTGACGGAGGCCATGGAAACCACTAATTTTAACAGTGCCAGTGACGTGCCTTATCTTTAGTTCCCCCTCTCTGAGCAAGAACTGTTGCCCCAGCATGATGAAGCAGAGATACAAGCCAGCCAAATCGTGAGGTGTTTAAAAAAGCTAAAAACAGAAGATGGAGGCAGGGGCATCCCATTATAATGACAGGGGTTCAACGTGAAGCCTTGTAGGAGGGACTCAAAGCTAGAGGGTTAAAAACAGCACACGTCCTCACCAAACAGTTTACTGAAATGTACCTTGAAGAAAAAGAACAAGGTTTTGAAAGGCATTATTTTTATATTAAAAGAAAACTATGAAGGAGAAAGCAGATGATGCTTTGATGTCAAAAAGTAAACCTAAGACGTCCTGGTGATTTTAGCTGTCAGCCCATGATCTGCTCAGACTCCTAGGGGGTGCACACTCCCTTTCCTCCCCTCTAACCCCCCAAGCCACTTGGGTAAGAAATGCTGAGCCAGGCTCTGAGTGGAGTCAGAGCTGGATCTGCAGAGCTCTTTGGCTAGCATCCTTCCAGTTCCTGATGATGGCCTGGCTCTGGGCCCGAGGCCTGGGGTGCCAAGGTGTCTGAGTTACAGACTCCAGCCTTGGGCTCAGATTGCAGCCCAAGTTGTACAGCAAGTGCTGTCGCTGGGAGAGCTGGAGCCCTCAAGTGGAGAGTGCCTGGGCCCTCAGGCCTCACCACCTTCGAGGGTTCCCTGCACTAATCTGCCTGCCTCTTCCCTCTTGTTTATCCATTTGCTTTTTTTTTTTTTTTTTGCTATTGTTTAAGCAAATTTAGAATTGTTACTTTAATTGTAGAGGTGTTATAGAACCAGAAGGACACAAAATGTCAGAAGACATTTCTGTAGCACAGCCCTTAAGAGACTTTCAGACTAACATGTGATCTCAAAAGCACTGGGTTCCAAGCATCCCATCCTAGGTCAGTCAAGACCTCATGCATTATGACATTATAATATGGACTCACTAGGTGACAATGACACCTGATGTGTCCGACACCGAGCCCTTTGTTTTGCTTGCTTGCGTGCGTGCGTGCGTGCGTGCGTGCGTGCGTGCGTGTGTGTGTGTGTGTGTGTGTGTGTGTGTGTGTGTTTGAGACAGCATCTCATTGTTTAGTACATCCTTATCTCAGATTGGTGGCTATCTTCCTGCCTCGGCCTTCAGAGTGCTGGGATGGTAAGCATACACCATGGTGCCTGGTTGTTAACCCTTTATAAACATTGACTTGTGTGTTTGTGGCTCCTTCCTTTGAAAATAGCCATGGCGTCCTATTGTATCTTAATCTACACAGTTGATTTGGCGTTTGCACATTTTTAAGGCATTCGAAGGCTGAGTCTCTGAAAATGCCGTTTGTTTTGTTTCGTTTCCTTCTCAAGGTGAGACTGAAGCTCATGAATTGCATGCTCTGTGAGCATGGGTGCAGATGACACCATCTCTGTTGATGCTGCTCTGTGGGAAGAGCTGGAATGGCCTGGAGCTAGTGCTGTGGCTTACCATTTGGTTGTCCTTGAAAGAGTGGTCCTTTGATGGGCAGAGAACTGAAAAGACTACCCCGTTAGGTCTGAAGTCCAGGTAGTGCGTGTGTCTTAGCTTCTCACTCTGGCTTGTTAGCAACATGGATGCCTCAGTTTTAAGCTGTTCCCTTAAATCCTGGCACCCTCAAGGTTTGTCTCAGTGTGTGGCACCCCAGTGCCTGGTCTCGTAGAGTTGCCATGAAATTCTCCAGGGCGCAGTGGTACCCCTGGGTGGTAGCCTGCTCCTCTACTTCAGGTCCCAACTGCCATACCTGTGGTGCCGAGGTCTGAGTGGTCAAGGGAGACTTCTTAGGCTCCTGAACTCCTGAGGGAGGCCAGACCTGGCCCTGCCAGTATCCCACGGTCATGATGGGTTTCAGTCACTCTGATCTTTAGTCTCCTCTTCCTAATACAGAGAGAATCCTGTCTTGCTCCCTGACACCCAGAGTAGCTTGAAATCAGCTAATGAATGGAGAACCATGTGAAGAAGGCTCTTAAGGCTTTTACTCATCTTTATCTTCAACTCACAGATCTCCTTCCACTTCCTCCACCCCCATCCCTGGGAAAGTGGGGATAGCCCAGGGGGCTCTGTGGAAGTTCTTAAGAGGAGAATTTTTGCATTTTTCCAGGAAGTAACTTAAGAGGCTATTTGTCACACACACACACACACACACACACACCCCATACTCCTTTCCAACAGGAGATGACCATGGGGCATAGGAGTTCTTTGTCAGTTATAAACTATTTTGTATGCAGACTAAAGTCACTGTTATTGGCATTATATGCGGTGAAGACTCTTTTCCTTTGCATCAGAGGCAGGGATGACATTCCGAAAGGCAGTTCTCAAGCACGCCAGCTGAAATCACTACAATTCGTGTCTTCTCTGCCTTTAGCACTTGTGTGGTTTGGGTCAAATCCTTCCCTCTTTGAGATGACTTTCTCATCAGTGTGTCTGCACATGGAGCCAGTGCTGGTTCCAGTCTTGTGGAGGGAGCCTTCAGAGAACTACAGAATGCAGACCCCTAGGGGCTACTGTCAGGTTCTAGAAAGAATGTATAGGCGATCTGGAATAAGCCAGCCTTTCTAACCCAGCTAATAATAGCCAAGCTAGGTTTGTATTAGTGAGAAATCAAAGCTATGTAATATGTTTAAATGTCTTATTCTGTAAGTATGTAAATGATGGAAGGCCATCGTCTAAAATATATTACTATGTAAGCTCCCTCCTGGGCCTGCTTGAAATAATAGGTTAAAGTCATTTGTCACTGATCTGGGAATTCAAGGCTTTTGCTAACATCTCACAAAAATATTTGAAATAGTTTTTTTCTGAAGCGGGCCTTGTATGTTGTCAGGCAATAAATGTTCTTCATAAGCCTGCTTTCAGGACATAAAACTGAATGTAAACTAAGCCTGTGTGTCTGTAACTTCGGAACCATTTGGCTCTAAATTAATTTTGTGTCTGTGTAAGCCACAGACTTCTTTAAAAATCACTTCCCAAATTTTCTACTGATGGAGGCCAGTATTAGTTACTTTGCTGTTTGTGGTGACAGAATTCCTGGCAGAGGCACCTGAAGGAGAAGGGGTTTGTTGGGGCCTGTGGCCTGAGAGGATGCAGCCCACAGTGATGGGAAGGTTTGGCAATGAGCCTGAGGAAGCTGGTCACATCCCGTCCACATCCGGAAGTGGAGGGACTCGAACTCGCTTTTTCCCCCCTGGTGTGTTCAGGCTGTGGCCTCAGCCTGTGAATGGTGCCATCTTCACTCAGGTGGGGGTTTCCTCCTCCGTTAAGCCTTTCCGGAATACCCTCACAGAGAGGCCAGAGATAAGCCTGTGGGACAATCCAAGTCCAGTCTAGTTGACAATGGAGATTAACCATCACCAGGCCTGTTTATCTCGATTTGAAGAGTTCAGGAGCAAACTGGGTAAAAAGCAAAACATTGAAAAAGAAAAAAAAAAAAAAAAGCAAGAGCCATTTTCAAAACGGTTCGTCTTTCTGAAACTGACTTCCTAGACTATTCTGAACCCATAAAACATCAGGTATAGACAAAGACAAAGCATGGCTGCTTTCGTGAAGCCTTGGCTTCTTCAAAAAAAGAACGATGGTCTACAGAGCAAATGGGGAGGGGAGGCGATGATGTCATGGGGAGACAGCAGACTGTGCTGTGCCAGAATAGAGTCAGGCTTACAACATGGCCAGGTAGACTGGGCTTCGTTTATATTCATGGCATTGTGAGCTAGGGAATCTCTGATGTCTTCTTGAATACTGGCTCGTGGGGCAAAACGCACCAGGAGGAGGAGGTGTCACTTGCGGCTATTTTCTGAGTGAAGACAGATGCTCTGGGAATAGTTGATCTACATATTTTTCACGACAATTTAAATTTCCCTACCAGTATGCACTGATAGAGGGTGAACAGCAGAACCCCCTCAGGTGTCCACACCTCTGACAGATCTGCATCTTAGGAAAGAAGTCAAGTTGCTTGCAAAGTTAAGAAGGATAACACAGGGTTCTGAGATAACTATTGGCCCATTTTGGAGAGTAGAAATGTAATGTACTGAGTTAATGAGAATCCATGTCTCAGACAGCAAATCCCTTTTGGCAAATGACTAATAAGGCCCATGTGAGTCTAAACCATGAATGGTGAAATACGCCTTTAATCTCAGCACTCAGGAAGCAGAGGCAGGCAGATCTCTAGGAGGGTTCAAGCCTGGTCTACAGAGTGTGTTATATGGTAACAGGGCTACATGATAAGAACTTGTCTTAGAAAGGGGATGGTGGGGAACTCATTACAGACCTCTTCCGCTTAGGTTTTCCTCCTGTGTGTGATTAGCACTCTCCAGGCTTCCTGAATGCCAGAGATATCTCTGAGGGTCACTTGAAGCAAAAGACTCCAAAAATTTGCATAATTTCACTTTGGTTGGATGAGGCTGTCTGGAAAACCCATCCTTATAGCTGGGTGTCCTTCTTCTTGAACTTCAAGGTAGTGTTGTGAGTGGAATTGATGCTGAGGTTGAGGTTACTAGAAAAAGCCGTAGTCCTTTAGGAACATCCTTCATTTGCCTTTGGTAAAGTAAGAAATTAAGTCCCAATTTGGCTCTATGGAAAAACACCAGATTTCTCTTTTCTAGTAGAGAACAGAGCTAAACATTCATATCTACTCTGGGCATTGAGCATCCTTGTTGCACAGTTGACAAAGGAATCCTAGTGCTGTGGGTACCCTGGCCCCCAGAAGTGCACAGGCTGGTAGCCACACCTGACATTAACAAGTAAATGTAACCTCTCTGTGGCTGGCGGGCAGCTGCTGTTTCCATAGAAATGGCTGTTGGATCAGTGGAAACGAGGTAAGAGAAAAGTTTTTGCTGATGCTTGTTCCATCAAGCTGACGTCTGTTTCCCTGGTAACAGCAGTGGACAGCAGCCAGGCTCTAGAAACAGATTCAGTAGAGCGCTTTCACTTGTCAGCTGTGGCTATCAGCTGCTCCTGACCACATTGTCTTTGATAACACCTAGCAAAGGCCTCTGAGGACCTTGGAGGCACTACTGGCCTCATGTGACCTCCTGGGCATCCATCTTGCTCATGGAAAACTGTGTCCAAATCAGACTGTCAGCGCCCTCCTCTCCACCTGTGCTCATCTCGTTTATACAGCTCAGGAGATGGGAAAAGGTTCTCGAGGGGCAACGGTATCGCAGAGCAGACTGTTGGGTCTGTTGCTCTCAAGTCTTAGGGGAGTAGAATTCGTTACTGTGATTTTATGCACAGACTCAGCTCTTCACAAAACTGGTGATACTGTAATAGTTGAAATTAAAGCCATAATTTTCATGTGTTCCTTATTCTGTTGGTGGCATTCACAGCCTCCTACAATGAAAAGGATGTTTATGAGTTTAATAATTTGACTTTTTGTGAAAAACATAATTGATGTCTGTCTCTAAGATGTTACTGCCAGGTTCTGCCAGATTTTTTCTCCTGTTCACTGTTCTTATACAGGCTAGAAAATTGCTTTCAGGGCTCAGATATTGTAGGGCAGCTTGGTATATATACAAAGATAGTATGTCTACCAAATCTGGAAATTCTCTGTGTTACAGTTCAGCAGTTGTTTCTTCTGGGGTTTTCATTTTATTTCTGCACACGTATGCATCCAAAGCACACATCTTCCCTCTGCCTGTGTGAGACAGTATCCATAGATCTCAAAGCACAAGAGACAGCCTTGTTGCCTAGTGTGTGGAATGGGTACATGGTGGGGAGAGGGTTAAGTTGTTTGCTCTGAATCCACAAAGATACATTGTCTTCAAAAAGATCCTTTTCTGAAAATAAATTAATTAAAAACCCTGCAATTTATAGATGTATCTTTTAGAAACAAATGAGATATAGATGTACAGTATTGGCAGAATATGGATTTGGGCATCCAGAAGAACCATGGGAAACAGTGCTTTGTCTCTGCATGGTTTCCTGGATGAGTTTTCTTTAGTTCTCTGGAACAGTGACTGTGCCTGGAGACAGTGCTGAGGGCTGGCCCTTAAATACTTCTGCACCATCTAGTTTGGTTCAAATAACAGATGAGTAAAAAGTGACAATCTGGTTAGAGTCACATTAATTCTCTCCTTCTACGTAAAAAGAATGGCGTTTCTGTTTATCTCCTGAATAATCTTTGAGTGCCTGCACAGAGGAAGATGTATTTGCCAAGTGCTACACTTGCCACAGGGTACTATAATGAGTTCATAGAGGCCTGAACACGGTAGTGCATGCTGCAATTCAAGGCCATGAGTTCAAGGCCAACCTGAGCCATATAAAAAGGTGATTTTTAAAAAGTTTTTGTCTTTATGAAGCATGCTTAATTAACAAGGCAAGCTTATGATGAAAAACTCTTAGAAATGCTTTGAAAGAAGGACAAATGGTGGCCCACGCCTTTAATCCCAGCACTTGGGAGGCAGAGGCAGGTGGATCTCTGTGAGTTCGAGGTCAGCCTGGTCTACAGAGTGAGTTCCAGGATAGTTACATAGAGAAACCCTACCTCAAAAAAAAAAAAAAAAGGAAGGAGGAGGGGGAGGGAACTGAAGAATGAATAATAACCCCCATAGGCAGGCAAAGTGGGAGAGGCAGCTGAGGCTGAGCTTTCCATCCAGGCTGGACAGTGGGAAGAAGGAAGATATTGGAGAAACTAAATAAAACTGGGATGGCAGGAACTGAGCACCTGAGGGCTTGGGGAAGCAGAGACAAGGGAGGAGAGACTGGCCAGCAGAACTCATATCACCCGGGTCCTCGCAGATAGAGCCTGTGGTAAGCTTTGTAGAGAAAGCACAGAAAAACTTTAATCAAAAATTGATGAGATTTAGCTGGGCAGTGGTGGCACACACCTTTAATCCCAGCACTTGGGAGGCAGAAGCAGGAAGATCTCAGTGAGTTTGAGGCCAGCCTGGTCTACAAAGCAAGTTCTCGGGCAGCCAGGGCTACACAGAGAAACCCTGTTTAAAAAAAAAAAAAAAAGAATTGATATTTAAATTTAATAAAAATTATGATATTTGAATATTTGAATGTCTTCAGATTACCCTTAAAATATACCAGGAAAGAGGATAAATGGGCAACCATTTAGAGAGATGCATTGGTGATCATAGAAATTTAGGAGATATTATTTGTGGGCCCCAGCTGGTAGGCATACAGGTGGTATTTCTTCTAAAATCTCTTATATATGCTTTTATAAATGTTTGAAAATTTTCTTAAGTTAATGTTGGAAATCTGTAAATAAAGTCACCATAGCTGCAGTGATGTGAATGGACTTAGTACAAAGGTATAAGGAAGCCGAGCTGAGGCTGCCGGGAGCCGCCTCCAGCCACCGGCCATAGTGGTACCAGCTTGGATCTTTCACTATAAAGAAGTATAAAATAGGACAAAATACAACATGACTGTTTTCAGAAAATGGAAATGGGCATCACAGGATTGGGATCCATAGCTCCAGAATTTCCTGGCTTCGTGCCTAGAAACACTCTTAGAATTATTTTGGAGGGCAGCAAAGCTCAGCAGAGACTGTCAGTCTATTTGCTGAGGAGGCAAAGAGTAGTTTAGGGCTGCTAAGACAGCTGGAATTTGTAGGGCAGAGTAGTGGGGAGTCGTCTTCAGAGAAAGGGCTCCGGAGATCTGAATAGAGATCCTCTGAAGTCTTTGGCCATGTGCATAGCTAATTCTGTGCCAGGTCATACTCACTGAAGCCTGTCAGAAAACAGCTCCTGGAGAGCTAGCTCAGTGCTGGGCTCTGACCAGCTGTAGTGGGTAAACCTTAAAGAGCGTGTGTGGTATTTGAAATGAGATTTCAAGAAAGGTAGGCATTGGCAGGATGCCGCTTTCTCTATAAAAAACAAACTTCTAAAGGACTGGGCCAAAATAAAAAATCAATACTCATAAAGGAAGATGCCAAAATGTAGCCATTCCCCCAAATACTACATCTCATGATCAAAAAATTGTGAAAAGCAGCAGGACAAACCCACAATCAGGAGGAGACAAGAGAAACTCATCAGGAGGTGACAGAAACATTGCCACAGGTAATCAGATTTTGAAGTTGCTGCTGTAAAGCTGTCCGAGATGTCGAAGGAAAAGACGCACATCACAAAAAGACGCTAATGTATACAGATAGTGTACATTAGCCTGGGACCGGCACCATGTCTGAAAAAGGATTGCGAACTTGAGGGGAAAGTTGAGTAACAGGCTCTGAAGGGTGAGGTGATGGGTGGGAAGTTCGAGTTCCAGAGGAAAAATAGACGAGGGAGGGGGAGATAAACACATGCAAATAAAATTTAGTAAATGGAAAAGAAAACCAGTCCTGGGCACATCAAATTCAGATGACCCAAGGTTAAAGATAATACCTTAAAGGCAATTAGATGGAGAGAATTGACCCCATGGATGTCCTCTGGCCTCCACCCTCATGTACACATTCCAACACACACATGCACACACACAAACAAAATTAGGAAAAAGTGCATTTCATGCTAGAATAAGATAAAATCCATTGACTTCATTTTTTAGACATAGTTAAAACAAGCCACAGTTCAATGGAATGGCATCTTTAAAGATCTGAAAAAGATTTGGAGGTTCAAGCCCTGGTATTGAAGGAAAAAAAAAAAAAGGAAAAATCATTAAGAAGTTGATAAAAACTCTGTGGAGTAAAAATACTCACCAAAAAAAAGTAAAGGGAAACAAAAATTTCAAATAAAAGTCAAGAAAACTGGTCAACAAATCATACCTACACTATAAGAAATGTTAACGGCAACTCTTCATGCTAAAAGAAAAATAATTTTAGGTAGAGACAAATATATATTTTAGAAATAAGCATCCAAAATAACAAATGTAAAGATTAAAGGGTTCCTTCTCATTTTTAAATTTCTTAAAATGATGTCATTTAATGTAAAAAGTGGCATCATGATTCTGTGGAGAATGTAGTGCAGAGCAGCAGGGGCATGGAAGATGGGGGGCGGGCTTAAGGGGATCTCCTTGTAAAATCCTTAAAATATCACATACATTAGAGAAAATGTGGATTAGGGATTGCCATGTCAATGTAAGGATGCATATGATATTCTTAATATTTTAAAAATAAAAGGTCACAAGCCATAGAGGAGATGAAACAGAATACTGAGCGGCTGTCGGCTGTCCAGAATAAGTCAGGAGAGGAGGAAGGGGGGAACAGGCATGTGCAGTCCAAGCCGAAAGCAGACAGACTTGACGTGGTGGCTCATGCTTGAAGTTCTAGGCCTGGGAAGGCCGAGGCAAGAAGAGTGTAAGTTCTGGGCTAGCCTGAGCTAAATAGCGAGAACTTGACTCAAGAAAAACAAACAAACAAAATAGCTGAAACAGCAAGATGGTGGACAGCTGTCAGCTTCAGTAACTGAACTCAGTGAAAGTGACCGTGCCGTTTTAATTAAAGACAGAGACGATTAGACTGAATAAAAATGCAAGATGCCATAGAATTTGACACAGACTCCAAACAAAGGAGTAAGGTTAATATTAAATGTCACAATAATTGGACTTCATGACAAGGAGCATTTCTAGAAATAGGGAAGAGAGAGGAGGGAGAGGGAGAGGAAAGGGAGGGACAGAGGGAAGGAGGAAGAAGAGATCCCATAATGACCAGGGTCAGTTCATCAAGATGCAGTGGTACCGCCTGCTTGTTCGTAGTAACAGATACAATGTCCTTACAGCCAGACCTGTCAGATGTAAGTGGAAACATCGATGAGCCCCCAGGTATAGATGGAACTGCTCAGGATCTCCTGTCAGAAACTGACAGGGTGAGAAGACAGAGACAAGCAGCAAGTGTAGTTGTTATCTAGATTCCAGTTAGGTTAATAAGCATCAACTAACCACCTGACTTTATCAGAACAGTATGTGCTGTTCTTTTCGAAAACAAACAGAACAGCTATGTCATGGCTATGAAACAAATTTCACTGAATCTCAAAACAGCTGGAGAGATGGCTCTGTGGTTAAGAGCACTTGGTGATCATCCAGAGGACCTGGGTTCAATTCCCAGCATGGCAGCTCCTAACAGTCTGCACCCCAGTCCCAGGGGATCCAATGCCTCCTTTTGGCCTCTGTGGCACAGGAATGCTTGTGGTGCCCAGACGGACATAACACATAAAATAATTTTTTAAAATCTCTGAAGATTGACTCTTATAAAGTATGTTTTTCTAGAGTCGGAAGATGGCACAGCAGACACTTGTCACCAAGCCTGACAACCTGATTTTGTTTGGATCCCCAGGAACCTCATGGTAGAAAGAATGGACATCCGCAAGTTGTCCTCCGACCTCCATATGTCTGGAATGGGATACACCCCAACATAAACAATAAACAAATAGATGTAATTTTTAGAAATTAAAAAATTCAAATAACAACGAAAGAATATTTTTCTAACTTTCGTGGCTTTAAAACCAATGGCAACCTGTCCATAAAATCTCCTAAGTATTTTGGAATGAATAGATTCCTAACGTGATCCAAACTACCAGACGCATTTGAAAGTCCGTTTAAGAAGTACTTGTGCGGCAGCATTTGCGCAATTTATCTAAGGTAGTGCTTTGGGGAGGCTTTCCACTGCAGCTGTAAGGAAGCAAGTGTCAGTTGTGTGACCCCCTTCGTGCCTTCCAGTGCAGAAGGGGGTGTGAGGATGACCAGGGCGAGCAGAGGAAAGAAGCATCAAGCCTGAGGACAGATGGAGACCAAGTGGGCTCTGAAAAGCTCGAGAAAGCGATAGACAAAATTAAAAATGATTTTGAAAAGAAAAAGAGTAGCTCACCGGTAGTAAGAGACCTCCCCACAGAAAATAGACATTCCGATGCTCGTAAGAGAACAGGGCCCCTGGTCTGTGAGAACATACTCAGTAACCTGTGAGGGGGTAAATTCCTTCAAAGCAGTTTAGTACGAATTTTTAAAACTGATTAGCCATATATTTGTGCCATTTTTTTTTTCTTTTTTGAGACAGGATCTCACTATGTAGCCCTGGCTGTCCTGGGACTCATTATGTAGACCAGGCTATCTTTGAACTCACAGAAGCCCACCTGCGTCTGTCTCCTGAGTGCTGCTGGGATTAAAGGTGCACACCACCATAGCAGCTGTAGTTTGCTTTCATAAGAGAATTCAAAAATAAAAACTGTCAAAGACCACCAACGGCCTACATCAGATTCTTTCTGCTTAGGAGACGTTTTGTCCTTCCTAGAAAAATGCCTATCTGATAATAATGCCAAAATAGTCCAAACACCCAGACTTACAAACACGTGGGAACAGTAGCCTTTATGGTTCTGGATACAAATGTTCCCAGACACTAGCAAGCGGCATTTCTTTTGTACCGGTAGATGGTAGACTAAGTGAAACAGAAGAACTGCAGAGTGAGTCCATGGAAAAATCCCAGGGTGTTTTACCACATTAATAAGGGGAATGAGCATTTGTGTGACCCTCGTACCGAGTGCAGAAAGGACCACCGACTGTTTATTCCAGCAGCACTGTTAATTCACAGCAACTTTTTTTTTTGGGGGGGGGGCGTTTCGAGACAGGGTTTCTCTGTGTAGCTTTGCGCCTTTCCTGGAACTCGCTCTGTAGACCAGGCTGGCCTCGAACTCACAGAGATCTGCCTGCCTCTGCCTCCCGAGTACTGAGATTAAAGGCGTGTGCCACCACCGCCCGGCAATTCTCAGCAACTTTTACAACCTGGAAACTATCCTCTACAGAAACCTGTAGCTGACATCACAGTTAATGTTTGAAGACTAAGGGCTTTCTTCCTAAGACTAGTAGCAAGTGTGGATGAATTTATCAGCTTTGTTCATCACTAAACTGATAATACTGGGCGGTGCGTTAAGGCAAAAAGCAATAAAATGCAGTAAGATTTGGGAGAAAAAATGCATTTCTATTCATAGACCACGTTATTGTTGACATGGGCTAAGTAAGGAGGGCACCATGTCAGCATTCAAAAGTTACTTTTGTTCCTACATACAAACTGTAGGGAGGGTCCACAGGACTGAGCAGCAAGGATTGTTTGGGGTCTCCTAGAAAAGAGTTCGCCACTCTGGGGCAGCATCCCAGAGGACTCAAAAGGGGCTCGAGAGCTGAAGAGAAGGCCGAGTTAGTGACAGGCTCAGAGGAATGCAAGGATGATGGTACCTGGGGGACTCGGGAGCAAGGGCATCAGAAAGGGCCAGAGACTGGGGCAGACGTGTGATAGGTGTGGGTCTGCAGCTGCCTGAGGACTTCTCCACATGGATGCTATCCTGTAGCCTGGTTTGGCTTCACCCAGCTCAGAGTGTGGAGGTTTCAGAAGCTCCTGTGTTGGCATGCACACCCTGGGATGCTAGGACTCTGTGCTGAGATCTCTCCATCCCTCAGCCAGCTTGCATCACTTGTGGCTCTGATCTCTGGCTGGCCTGGGGTACAGTGACTCCTGCGATGTGGTTGGCAGCTTCCTCTATTGTATGGGGAAGGTGGACATCAGCAGTCTAGAGGCCTGGCTCTACTCCTGTCCCACACTTTCTAGAGATGTGACTTGGGACATCACAATTTACTTCTCCATGCCAAGGCGTTCTTGTCCCTGAAATGGGACAACCCCATTTCCTGACTGTCCTGAGAAGTGAGGAGACAGATGGAGGGGCATGAAAGTCTGAAAGTCCTGTCCACGTGTAAGGCTGTCACATGTGTCTGGCTGTGCTCTCCAGGAGAGGAAAACCCTCCTTCAGGGTCTGAACATTGACTCGCCAGCGTTTCTCTGTAGGGCTCCATGTCTTCTTTGCTGTCATAAGTCATTGGTTCGGATTAAAGGCTAAAGCATTGATCTGCTCTGAACTCCATCATTCCCTTAAAATTCTGCTTTAAAATGAATCTTGGTTTAAGCTGTCTGCTGGCATCTTCAGAGCCTGCAAGCATTTGGGGTTTCCAGTCCTTGAGCCTTGGGGACTTTTGTGTCATCTAAAGGACTTTAATGCAGTGGGAGGCAGACCCCACCTGTCATCTTCTTCACAGAAGAGCCTCTGTCAAGAATTATTAGCTGCTGCTTATGGACAGGAGGACAGACATGCCAGGGAATTCCAGCTGCACCTTATCCCTTATTGGCAATAGTTCAGCATAGGATTTGTGCCTAGGAGTGTGATGGGGGTTGGCGGACCAGAGAGGGCTCCCTTAAGGAAGCTAGGCTCTGATTGAGTGTTGAAATATGGACAGAGTTCATAAGGATGATAAGGAAAGGGAAGTGTTTTCCAGCTCCTCACAAGCGGCAAGCAGGGGCTGGTGCCTCAGGCCTGTCAGAGCCTTTCAGGGGAGCTTCAGGCTGGCAGTGGGGCAGGAGAGTGGCTTAGTAGCTGGAGGCCCCTGCTGAAAAAGCATGATCTCTACTTCAAGCTGTAGATGCTGTTCAAGTGGTCAGTGGTTCTGAACGACATCTGAACTATAAAACTAAAAGAACCCCGGAGTAGGGGATGGTGTCGGGGCGGGGTGTGGAGATGAAGATGGAGAAGAAGGGGCAGACTTGGGAAGTCATTGTGACAAGTGCCTCTTTGATGAGGAAGCAGGATGGGGTGGGGATTCAGCTGTTAAGCTGGGATAGAACTGTGTGAGACCTGGCATGGAACTGTTCATGTCATTGTTAATATGGCAGCTGGGGGGAGGGAGGCTAGAGAAATGGCTCAGCAGTTCAGAGCACTGGCTGCTCTTCCAAGGTCCTGAGTTCAGTTCCCAGCAACCACGTGGTGGCTCACAACCATCTGTAATGAAATCTGGTGCCCTCTTCTGGCCTGCAGGCAAAACATGCAGGCAGAATACTGTATACATAATAAATAAATAAATCCTTAAAAAGAAATATGGCAGCTGGGATCATATGCAGCCACCAGGCTGTGTGGTTCATTTACATTGTTCCATGGGAACCTCTGTGCCGCTTTAGGACAGGAAGAAGTTTCTGCCTCTGTTTTATAGATGAATACGGCTCATAAGATTCATGTCCGTGAATCTAGACTTAGGGAAGTCCCTCCACCTCCTCAAAGTGGCACAGCTAGAAGAAGGCACACTTAAACAGAGACCTTGGGGTCTCCAGAGCCCAAGCTGCTTTCCCATTGGCCAGGAGCTCTTTTGTGTCTGTGTGTGAGGCTGCCCACCCGAGGCTCAGCTGGTCCCTCCTGAGTGGTTTCGTTCTTTGTACTCTGTCTGGATGTTTCTCTTCCCAAGTCTAATTACCCAAAGCAGGTTAGAACAGCAGAATATCTTCCAAGAACTTGGTTCCCCCTCCCATGTGCCTCACAGATCTGCTTGTGAATAGGTCTCTTTGTGGCTCCAGTGGTCTTTCTAGGGCTGTTAGCTGGGGAGTACATTTTGGAGTTCCTGTCCTCTGCAATACAGTACTCTAGCCTGTATTTTCTTACCATGATGCTTTTTGTTGGGGGGCTCCTCCTGAAAGGGGTTCCTGGTGTCCTCAGTGTAGCTCCCCAGGTGGTTTGCCTTTTACACAGAGGGTAGGGTTTAAGTTGAATTCCTAGATATTTCTTTGGAGGCATCCTGATTTATTGATCCAATTCTAACCTCCTTGGGTCTTTGTTGTCCATCAATAATAGGAGTCCCCTCCCCACATGTTGCTTATCTGGCCTTCAGTCTATGGCAGGCAGTCTGATTGGGCCTTTCATGCAATATCCTGTTTGGTTCATAGGAAAGATGTGTTCTGAGACCACTGGCACTTTTAGTCCCTGCCACCCTCCCAAATCTCTTCAGGTACACATTTACCATAGTTTTCATTAAAAAAAAAAATACAGAACAAGATTATCTGATAAGTTTAGTGAGGTATAGTTTTTAAATTATTTCTTAAGTTAGAGATACTTAAAAGCTGTCAAAATAAGTGGTAATACTCGTTTGGTTCATCTGGTCACGTGATGGTGTTCATTCAGAGAAAGCCATGTCCAAAAGGGAGCTTGTGTTATGGAGTGTTTTAAACATACTTCTTAAAACATGTCTTTAAAGGGCTGAAAGACATCTGTAGCTTTTAGCATGCATCCTACAGAGATTCCCATCAGCTCTCTAGAGAGAACAATTTTCCCGGGGTCTTTGATAGCTATGGAGACTAACCCTTTGAAGAGAGAGAAGTTCTTCATCCTTAAACAAGGAAATGTAATAAATGCAGCTGATGTTTCATGCTAAGATGTCCGAGATGCTTTGCTACAATGTCTATATATTTTAGACTTAAATAAGATTCTTGCTTAAAATTTTTTCATGATGCTATGGGGTGTAGTTTCAAGTGGTGGAAACTTACATGGGCACTCGTGCCCAGATCCTCCAGCACAGAGTCCAACATCCACATCTGTGACATCAGTGTCATCAAGACAACATCTGTATGTATAGAAACACCCACTAACTGATTCTTATGGACAGGTCAGGGCTTGTGATAAGATCAGCCCCTCCTTCACAGCGTTTGCAGGCTGATGCGTGGGGAAAACTGTTAAATAACCAATGCGTGACTGTGGAATAAATTTCACAGATGCAGGACTCTAATCCAGGGGATTCACGGGATGCCAGGGAAATGGCCTCACATCTGCCCCGGCACAGGGCATGGTCTCAAAAAGCTGCTGAGGGACCCGAAGCCAGTGAAGAGCACTGAGGCTTGGGGGGTCAGGGGTCAGGGTGGGGGTGATTTTCTAATGACTGAAGACCGTTTCCAGGAAGTACAGGTTTCATTGCCTCCCTTTCATTAATGCAAGTCTGGTTAAAAAAACAAAACAGCAAGAACAAACCCCATGTCTAAATTGAGATGATTCCCAGTGGCCTATTTATCTTAGAGGGCATTTGAGAAATGAAACTTCTCGGAGCAAACGGCAGGTCAGCCTTTTGCATTTGGGGCAGTCATGTCTAATCTGCTCCTGTGTTTGCAGAGGCCCACTGCAAGCTGCCTCTTCTCTCCTTAGAATTTCCATAACTCACCATGTCAGGATCTGGAAATTCTAGGATGTAAGGACTTGGGGGAACTCTCTGCCTGAGACTCCTTTCAGGTTCCTGGGTAGGAAGCAGGGGTCTCTCTGAAGTGTCACCTCTTAAGGAGGCATGGGAGACAGCATAGGGAGATATGCCAGAAGGGGTTATCATTTTATTCCTGAGTTGGGGCTCTGGAAGAAAGCCCCTGGTTCATTGAATGTCCTTGGTGTCTCCTCCCCTGGGTTAGCAGGAAGTGAGGTCAGCAGGCCACGGAAAGGAGGCTTGGATCAAAGCCTTGTTGTTAGTCCAACTGTGAACTGGTCATGTGACGGGACCTTGTTGATCCTTAGTGTTGGCCTTTGAGAGATGAACAGGAACACCTGTGTCCTGCCTGTGTGAGCACACGGGACAGTCAATATAAAGATACTTTAAAGATTCTAAATACAAATGCCAGCAAATGTGAAGTTTATTTCTGGTGGGGTGGGGGCAGGCGTACAAGGCACAGACTAGCCTCTTCTACGGAAACCCAGGCCACTTTCCCTAACAATGCAGGCTCAGATTTGCTGAAGTCGCTGTTGCGTTCTGTTGCACTTGTCTTTGGGGCCTTTTGAGTATGGGGGAGTGGCATACCACTGCCTGATGCCAGCCAGCCAGTCATTTCTTCCAAATTCACCCAGCCCTTCATGTTCCCTAGTGTTGATGCTCCAAGGCAGCCTGTCTGCCGGGTCTAGGAGGAAGCAAGACTGCTGCCCTGGGAAAGGGGCAAAATGGCAGAGGAGACCAGTTCCTAGCAGGTGGCCTTACTGCTTTCCCTCACTGGTCATAGATGAGTCCAAGGAGCTAAGAACTACAGTTCGAGATAGTATAGTATGTTTGGGTGCTAGCTTGGGTGGGCAGTGCGTGTCTGTGGGCCTGGAGAAGGCTGGCTATGATTACAGACCCAGGTGGGGCATTGCTTCATCCTGTCTGTGTCCCTTCTGAGAAGTCACTGCTTCCATTGCCTCATGGGAGAACCCAGGCTATTAGGAATTGTACTAGAATCTGCTGTTTTCAAACTCCATGGCCCCTGAGGACCCCAGCACGTCTGCCTCCTCTTTCCCATGGCAGCCGCTCGGAGAATGAGTACAAACTCTCTCCATCCAGTCCACCCCACTGCTCCTTCCTGAAGGCAAGGAATATTTGCCTGGCAGGTGGGAGGGCCTCCCCTGGCTCACAAGGTCCATAGTGGCTACATGATCACACTGGTGGGCCAGATCTAACAGATTAGCATAAACAAGGCAGAGGGGACAGTGACCTCAGGGTGGGGATGGCTGGGTCAACAGTGACAAGTCACATGGGCCCTTTTTCAAATTGTAGTGTAAGAAAATCGAGGCCTTATAAACTGCTCTCTCTGTCACATTTTTATTGGTGCAAAGCTGTAGCTCGTCATCTGTGTTTACAGAATGCCCCTGGCCTCACCACCATCATTTTCTTCCTGCTCTGTTTTCTGCTTCACACGTGATACCTATAAAACCGAGTTAGTGACTTTCAGACTTCTGTAGTCCCGATTGCCTGTGAGGAAGCAATTCAGAACCAGGGGTGGGTTGCTCTCCTGTAAACCCAGCACTCACAAGTGAAAGGCCAGCCTGAGCCTCACAGAAAGACTCTGTCTCAATGTTCTGCCCTACAAAAAGGAAGCAAATTAAGCCCCTTAGTTTAGAATTGGAGGGTCTTTCTGGACTGCCTCAAACTTTTCCCTTTGTGCTGGGGATCAAACCTAGGACCCGGGTATCCTGGGCCGATACTCTACCGCTGAGCTCTATTCCCGTCCCTCTGACCTGTTTTGATTCTCATCCCTCCATGCACCTGCTCCCTACTCTTCCTGTGTCCACGATGAGCGGCATTCAGCAGCTGGATGGGCATGTGTACCTGACCTCACAGAGTCTCAATGCCCATACAGTTAGAGTATGCCCATATAGAGTGCCACCTGGAGCAGCTTCCTATGTGGTACCCACATCAGTTCTAGCCACCCCTCCCTCACAGTAAGCATACATCAGTGAAGATGGCAGAGGCTCTGTTGAAAGACTGTCTATGGCGGGGCAGGGAGACAGGAACATATCTGGGTCTTGGTTCTTAATGGCAAAGTACTCTGATGACTCAGAGGCTTACAGATCCTGTTTAGAAGTGGGAACTAGGGATCGCTCCCCAGAAATGTGAGGCTTGCACCAAAATTCAAAGATGTCTGCTCTGGTCCCCAGAATTTTGCAGCAGCTCAGCGGGTTGAGGGATTGAGTCAAATGATCAGAGTACAAGGTGCACATCTATAAACTAGGCACATAAAGATGGAGGTGCAGCTGCGAGACGGCCTAGACTCAGGGGGATGGGGGGGGGTAGAGAGCCAACTTGCATTCCGAATGAGAGACCACCGAGATGAAGCCAGGTTTGCGGTGGTCTCCTGGGAAAAGAGAGGCACCCCTTCACCAACTCCTGTAGCAGCTGCCGTGGCCGATGAGTTGTACATAGACTGGACAATACAAGACTCACAGTAGTCATTCTGTTGAGCTGTGAGGGGAATTTTTTTGTTGAGTGATGGCTCCTTAAAGAGGAAATAAAATGGATGGCTTTTTAACCAGCCAGCCATGAAAAATCCACCGCATGAGGCCTGTGTTCATACAGGGAATGGCAGGCTGCCGGTGGAAGCTGCTCCAGATGGCATGTCTGGATTTGGACACATGATCCCAGCAGTCATAGGCTTTCTGTCCCATAGGGATGTGTTCTGGCTTCTTGAGAAGGAGTGTGTGTGTTTATACTCTGTCTTCTGGCATTCCTGTTTGAAGTGGACATCTTGGGAGAGAGGCTTGAAAAGAAATACCTGAAAAAAATGGACAACACGGTCAACTCCCATGAGGAACATACAAGTCTAACTAATGAGCTGGAATGGATTGGCAGCAGCATAAATCTGCAATTGATTAGAACAATTGCAGAATCTTTGTTGGTTTGATTTTTTTTGGTCAGGCTTTCATGCTATAGCCCAAGCTGGTCTGGAACTTGCTGTATAGCCCAGACTGGCCTTTAACACATACAGTCTTCTGTCTCAGTGCTTACCCATCCAAGTGGTGGAATTACCGGTATGTGTTGCCACATTTGACTTTTTATCCCTTTGAATGAGGAATATTCTAGAGAGTAGATGTGGTCACCCAGTGTGGATGGAGCTAGGACACACACATTTGTATACAGTATGCACACTGAGGCATGTTCTTAGGTATCAGTATCTTTTAAACAATCAGACATCGGGCTGTAGAGCAAACTGTTTAGAAATCCTGAGTTCAGCCGGG